>ML213646.1:134512-154136 GCA_004379715.1 Crucibulum laeve
GTCATAACATGAGCTGTCTTGTTTGTCTTTGTCATCAAAATTATAGAAACTGTTCTGATAATTAGAAAAGAAAAGAAAAGAATAATCAAAATAGATGATTCATGACACAGCCAATAGACTGATCAAAAGATTATTAGACACTTAGGAATGAATTCAGGAAACCAGTCTTATCTTACTAGTGTTGGATATCACATGATATATCCATAAAAGGCAATTTTTGAGATGCTGAGGTGGCAGTGCATGCCACTGATGTACAATTTTCACTCACTTTTGATGGCAACAAAATGCTCTACTAAATCACCCTAAAAGAACAATTCTTATTACATAAGACTCATAACATGGTTTCTGATTAATAAATGAGCCTTCTCAAAAGAAATTTAGATTAATAATTATTGTGATTAATCAGTACTATGAAGTGCAGAAGTTGGTAGGATGTCCTATTTAAACAATGAAAGATTATTCAGATTTATCATCCTTAACAGTTGTGATTAATCAGTATTAATTATTGCAAATGTTGGTCAATTAAACAGTTTAAATAATAGCATACTCTGGTGTGATTAAACATTAAATTAAATCATAAATAAATGAAGATTTAAACACCTGTTTAAACATAGGGTGGAATTTGGAGAGATAGCCAGTCCTTCTGGATTAAATCAGTCAATATTTCACCTTCTTTTAATATCCAATTCCCATAGTCTATTAGTGTGAAACCTAGTTGATCCCCAATCTCCTTTGCTATGTGCATTTGATTTCCAGTGTTGTTGTCATCAAAGAGCTGGAAGGTGAGTTGTATTTCTTCAATGGATTGCACACTAGAATTCATTTGCACACTGAAATAGTGTTCAGAATTAGTAGAATAAAGCATGCCAAGTTATATAGGATGCATATGGAACAATAGTACATTCAGAAAGACAAATAAACACCCCCACAGTGCATCCCATTGATATATCACTGTAGAGATTCACTGTCACAACCTGAAACCTTTTCCATGCACATTTCATGCACCTTCCACATATTTCTGTTGCTAACAATAACTATCCCTTTCTTGTAGATAGTTACCTAGTTATTGTTTCTATGACATTTATATTTAGTACTGACAATAACTTGTTATCACATGACCCTTTCTTCCACATTATTATGCACATTATTCTGCTGCTCTTATTATGTCTTACTTTGACATTGTGTCTTATATCTCACATCTTGTTTCCAATCCCTGTTTATATGGACAATTAGTTTAGTTAGTATAAATACTTCAGTTTGAAAATCAAGTCTTACACATATCACAAATCTTATACTTGACTTATTGCACACTTCTTACACTTTTCCCTGCCCTTGTAGTTTTATGCCTTGTGCCTTTGCTACAACTCTGACTCTATGTTCTCCAATCACTCATTAAATTCAGGACACCCAAATAGATTGCAAAGGGTGCAGCACATAAGCTGAAGCCAAGTTCGTCCAATCTTTTCCTGCACCCCTCTGACATTTTCCCACACACCTCTAGTCTGTCCTGCTCTGTAACATTCTGCTAGAGTATGAACAAGGTAAATTTACTCACTGATTTTGGCAAAATCCTCAGAACACTGTCACTGAAGGCTTGCAAGCTGACTCTAAGAGATTATATATTTAATGTCATGAACCATTTATTTTGGATAATTCTTTTCTTTTCTTTTCTAATTATTAGAACAGTTTCTATAATTTCAATAACAAAGACAAACAAAGCCAACTCATGTTGACACATGAGGATAACACACCCTAGTCATACACATTTCATTTTAGTCTATTTTTAGTATATACACATTTGTAACACATGTTGCAGTATGCAGCTGCAGTGCACAGTCATAACTTGGGGTTGTGGGCTGTTGCAAGCATGGCAGTACAAGTCTCACATATTTTACTGTAAAACTAGTGTAGAATAGCAAATATTTATATATAAAATTGTAGTAGTTAGTAAAATAAAATCTACTTCTATTGATTTAAGTTTTTCTTACTATTTTCTTACTATACTTCATTATCCCATTCATCCATAGTAGACTCAGATGGGCAAAATACAATTTTTTTATTAACAATCAGATTATGTAAATTAAAATAAACTAATTTAAAGGTAAAGGGATCACTGGTGGGTGAGGTGCACCCACATTGTCAAGCAAGCAAAATGTTGCTTTTGAGAATCGCAGAAGTGTCATTATTTGTGCTATCCCATGTAAGTTTGGGGAAAGAATGAATATTGAAATTCTACACAAATCAATCCAAAAGGCAGTATGAGTTGGTTGAGCTAGAGGAGTAGAGATCTGGCAATAAGGTGTATGAACCTTGAATATAATATAGATGCTGAAGTGGCTGCTGGTAGAAGTAGTATCAGACTACTATACCTGAATATGGTAACTGTCTTGATGTAATGTGAAGCTTATTGGAAGCTTATAACTTGATGTGCTGAGCTGAGCTTGACTTGATGTGCTGAACTGACTTGACTTTATATCTGCTGAACATTAGTAATATAAATGAAAGCAATGTAGATGTAGCCTGTCAGTAGGCTGAGGGTGAATGAGGCTTATAGACACAGATGTCAATAAGAGAGTAGTGTAAAGAGTATTCAATTGGAAGCAGTGACTGTACTACTGACCAATGAATTGGGAAGGATGGGTTGGAAACTCCCTAGTAGCAGTTCTACTAGTCTGAATTGCTTCACTGACAATTCCAGATGAGAGGTATTATGTTTACATCAGAGGTGAGACACTGGAAAAACCCCCAAATCATGGTCCTTATATACTACTATGGAACCCAATTACATAAAGATGTCCCACCTAATGTGAGTCATCATGTACAAGAATGAGTCCCATATTTGTGACTAGTGTTAAGTCCAAATGATTCATAATTATATAGAAAGGTAATAAGGAGTCATAAAATGAGTCATATAGACTTAAGTAGGCTCATAAAGAATAAAACTGAGTTGTAAGTAGTCACTCAAAATGATTCAGAGTGATCCATAAGACATAAAATGAGTCATAAGACATAAGAAGAGTCATAAAGCATAAAGGAAAATCATAAAGCATAGAAAGAGTCATAGAAACATATAGAGGAATCATAAAGCATAGAAGAGAGTCATAGAGCAGTCATAGTATAGTAAAATAGAGTCATAAGCATAAGTCATAAGGGAAAGCATAGGTATGAATCATAAGCATAAAGGGAAAAGCATAGGGATATGGTGGCATAAGCATAATTGATTTTGTGAGAATTGGTAATCATAAATGGAGATCAGGGCATAATCTAATCTTATCTGTCACATGATTTGGATGTACACATTTGTCCCAAGTTCTCATACAATTCCTGCAGAGACAGAATAATGTCTTTGTTCAAAACATTTTGAATGTATGACAATGTCGAAGGAGGAGGCACAAGTGGGTAGGTGAGAGGGAGAAGGAGGAGGCATGGGCATGCAAGGCATGCCAACATCAAAGGAGGAGGTGCAGGAGGGAGGATGAGGCACGAGTGGGAAAGGTGTGCCTATGTCAAAGTAGGAGGTGTGGGCAGGCAGGGCATGCCCACATCAAGAGGTGGGTGGATGAGAGGGAGGGACACACCCATGTTGAAAGAGGTGGTTGCACCATCAGTAGAGGAGAACAGAGGAAAGAGAACAGAGGAAGGAGAGGGAGGAGGGGTCCTTGCCCTCTCCTTCTTGTCCTCTCTGCTCTCTCTTTCTTCTTGCCCTCTCTTCCTCTTCTTCTCCTTGTCCTTGTCCCCACCCCCTCCTTATCCTCATCCCTGCCCTCTCTTCCTCCTCTTCTCCTTGTCCTTGTCCCTGCCCCCTCCTTATCCTTGTCCCTGCCCTCTCCTTATACTTTTCCTCCTTTCCTCCTTCTTGCCCTCTTTCTCACCCTCTCCTTCTCACCCTTCTCACTCTCACACTCTCCTCATCCTCCTTTCCTCATTCTCACACTCTCCCTCTTGCACTCTCCTTCTTGTGCTCTCCTCACTCTCCTTGTGCCCCTCTTCTCCTTGCCCTCTCCTGTCCCTTGTCCTCATTGCTGCAGGTTGTCTTGCTGGGCATTGTCACCAGCAGAGGTCATGGTGGAATAGTACACTGGCCCACATCTCAATTGGAAAGGAGGGGCATGGTGTGGTGGCAGAAGTGGTGGCAGGTGTTATGGCAGAGATATAGGTGATGGATGAGAGAATTAGTAAAAAGGTGCTCAGGTTCAGCCATTCAGCAATTGTCAAGGACACCTGGGATTGGTTGGAGTAACAGGCTGCTGCCTAACATTCCATTGTCAATTGAACTTATACTTACTAATGACAAATATCATGTGCTATCTCTATAAAAAGCAATTTTAGAGATGCCAAAGTGGCAGTGCATGCTGCTGACATACAACTTTCGCTCACTTCTGATGGCAACAAAACACTTGACTAAATCTCCCTAAAAGAACAATTCTTATTACAGAAGACTTATAACTATTAATTACACATGTCCTGACTGACCTTTACCATGAATCTTAGTGACTCCTTATGAGTGTGTTTCTTAGTATATATAGTAGTAGTTGTAGTCTCTATTCTGTAGTCTTTAGCTGGTTGTTTCTTACCACCAATACTATCTGCTCTATACACCTCTTCTCCTCTTCTTCTATAAGCTTGTAGTTTGTGTATTGACCTCAGCACTCTCTGTATAGATTTTATTGATGTGCCTGACATTTAATGTATGGTAGTGAGTAGAACAATGGTAGCAAGGGTATTTAAACAATTGAACTTGTTGTTTGATGAGGTGTGACCATTGTGTTCTCACTTGACCACAGGTCTGCAGAACAAGATGGTTGCCACAATCATCTGTGACCTTGGAGCCTTCTTTTATTGTAAGTCTTGTATAAATAGCCCTGCTCCAAGTTAGTAATATGTTCTCTTTCAAAGCTTGCCATCAATACAGTGGTCCAATAATCCAACACAAATCAACACTAAGCCACCAGCATTACCATCAGCTTCACACAATTCTAGACCATGATTGAAAGAAGTTCATAGCTTATTCCCTTCTGTACTCTCAACTCTATATTAACTATTCAAACATTAGAGTAACTTTGGAATTTAATAAATCCATATGGCGTCAAGGAGATATGGAGCTCGAAAGATGTACGCGAAGTTCCACCGGATGCACCGAGGACAGTCATTCCATGTGATTTTAGGTCACGATATAACTGCAGCATGTATCTTCACAATCATATCTCCAACATTGGCCTCAATGCGCATATACTTTGAAGTCGGTGTTGGTGCTTGCATATGGTTAGGTGAATGGGCTTGGGCGTGATGACGGGTAAATATCTACAGGGCTGCCTGAGATCGACGTCGAATGGCTCGGATTGGCATCAAAGCTGGAAGGATAGCGTCAGTAGTGTTGGATTATGAAAGGAGATAAGTAAAGATGAAAAGTGCACGGCAAGAAAAGTAAACAAAATAGAAAATAAAGGGAGTATCATCGAGGTGATAAAGTAGCAATGACGTACCTCAATATCTGCCAATCTGCCAAATGGTGAAGGGCGCGGGATTAGATGAAGGCGGACTGCAAAGAGACGATGTGTATGTCGGTAGGTTGAATAGACGAGACGACGAGGGGATATATGATGTACAGAGGTACAGACGTGGAAAGGGAGGCTACGACAGGCAACGGAAGAAAGCAAGAAGGATGGGGGCTGTAAGGCGGGACGGACGGCGAAGTGTGAGTAGACACGAGAAGCAAGGAAGAGATATGAGCTTCCGGATGAACGCGGGCCGCCATCGGACTTTCAACAAGACGCTCAATTCGACAAGGCTCTCTTATGTGATGGCAGTCGCGGCGAATGACCATCATACATCCTCGATCGTCCTCCAATACTTCGACACTTTTTCTCTCCGAAGGTTTGTAAATATCAACATACAGTAGACATTTCGACCTTGGGTCGTTTTCCAACAAGATATCTAAATTGCCTCCGCTGTTTCCGCCACTAGCCGTCGAGCATCTACGGAGCGAGGCGAAATAACACACTTGAATGGAAGTTTGAGACTGCAATAGGAGAATTAGCATACTCGACTGGAGATATCCACCTGTAGATGTAAAAACGTACCTGATCGCATTGTCTGTGTAGTTGTCATTGATTTCAACGACATTTCCAGCAGCATCTTTCTCTTTCTCGATGTCGAATATGGCGAGAACAGACACAATTACGAGCCATACTGTGGAGCTGGCCATGTGCTTCCCAACACATTTTCTTCATCAGACATCAAAAGGCGGGTCTTATTAAATTCAGAAGAAAAAAATCGTACCTCCGTCCGAAACCGAAAGCAAGTACTTCATCGTCATCGTTCAAATTACCATCCTGAGCAAAGTACCTATCAGGATAGAATCGCTCTGGTTCATTGTAGACCGTCTCATCGTGCGTCATAGCCCTTGTAACGCATTAAACAAAGCAACAACACGGTTTAGGATGTACTCACCAGATATTCGGTACGATAACAGCACCTGTAACAGGTAATAAAGTAGTGGCCTAATGTTAGAAATGCAACGCTGACCTGTTGGAATATAGTATCCTTTGTAAGTGTCAGCGTCTGTTGCCAGATGGGGTACACCAAGAGGGAGAGGTGGCCTCCATCTCATGACTTCACGATACATTGCCTCGATGTAGGGCAGCGACGCCCTGTCCTCGTATGTGGGCAACCGGTCGGTGCCAATGACTCGTTCAATTTCTTCTTGAGCTTTGCGTTGGACATCCGGATTCAATGCCATCGCGAAGAAGAAAGTTAAAGTTGATGAAATGGTCTAAAAATCACGCATTTAAATAGAAATCCTTCGAAACACCTAGCATGACGTACTGTATCTGAGGCCCCTTTTGTTTTCTGGTGAGTATGGAAGGTTGCAATATAGGTTTTGATCTATACTCACCTCCATATATTGTAGCAGCTATTGCTTTGATATCACGTTCGCTCAAGTCTTTTACTCCAGCACGCGCCTCGTTGTTCTCAAGAAGTTCAGAAACGAGCGATTTTGATGCAGTTCCTTCTTTCTAATGATATTCGTAAGTATGAAATATTTCTCATAGCTGAATGCTACGATTCAAAGCGACCTACAAGAGTCTTCTTCGTATAGTCCATAGGAACTTCCAGCATCTCCAGCGTCAATTTCGAAATCTCCTCGGCAGTGGCTTTCCATCCTGCTCCGGGGAACCATTTAGGCACATAGCGAAGCCATGGAAGTACATTAACTGCAGCAGCACTAGGAGCTATATATTTCCCACTGATTCCCATAGCCTCATCTGCAACCTCGACGAAGTGGTCTTTCACAGGAGCGACGTCATAACCGTACACTGATGCCATGGTAATTCCAACCGAAACCCTGAATTTTCTAACTTTGTCAGTGATACTGAAGGTGCGTAATATCATAATAACTCACGTCTTATTGTGCTCATAGAAATCATCTGGAGTGGCAAGAAGGGCACGAAGTAATTGTTGCACTTTCTTTATCTGAATTGGCTGGTATTCTATCGCAGCACGTTTACGGAGGTTCTGTTGGTAGATTCTTCTGTGCAGGCGCCAACGATCACCGTAACGCATGAGACCTGTGTTGAACTCCCATCCCATCCTTCATTACATATTTAGATTTATTGTTGGCGAAGCAAGCTAGATCACCTACAGACTGATCATTGGCAGGCCAGGACGATCCGAATAGTTGTGAGCACGTTTCTCTAAGAGATTGATCGCATCCTGAAGACGGTTCAGAACAATGACATGCGTTCCTAACGCCTCTGCGTGTAGAATGTCACCTGAAGAAATCCAACCCATATTTAGTAGAGATAAGAAGAGAGTTAAAAAGGATATGGACAAACTGTTGAACTGCTTCCCCCATTCTGTGTATAGCAACCATGTCTTGTCCGGGTTGAAGTCGAGTAAGTTACCAATCAAGAACTTCGGGGGTGGACCAGGTGGAAGTGGTAAGCGTATCGACCTGAACAGAGCCCAAATGGAAACGACGAGAATAGCAAGGACGAGCGAGCCAGCAGCCCATTGGGCTCTTAGTGACTCAAGAATGAGAGCAGTAGACATTTGAGACTCGAAAGAAGGTGGAATATCTTCGAGTCCTCGGTCTTATAGAGGATCATTATCTAAGATGCCGCATGGTATCGTTACCCATGGGGCTGAGGATCAAACGTATTTATATCGGCAGAGGGTCTGCCTTTGATATTTTAGTTTGTGGGTACATGGCACATGCTGGGTAGGAACGACGCCACTGTCAATGCGAAGTACACGCCTGTCAAGTACGCTGTAAAGCTGAGATCGTATTGTACACTCGATTGTCTCCGCGAATTCACTATGTTAAAATAAGCGACGTAACGTTTGGCCTCGATGAGCTCGTGAGGCAAACGGATAGTGTACAATCTCAAATATACACTACTTATATACGAAATATCTACATAATTAAGATATATATATCAATGAAACTCAGCCACAAAAATGCTGACGAGCCCCACCGGGCTCTGTACACGAAAACTCACCTGTGGAAACCATATGCGATCAGCTAGGATGGTTCGGAACGCATCAGGAAGCTTCAGAACATCGCGGAACATTTATTCGAGCTCGGAACAGCGGATTCTATCACGGGATAGACCATTTTCTTTTGATTTGATTAGTATTTTCGAATTTTATTCATTGTGTACTTATTTAGGATAGTATCCCTGCGATCCATTGCTCAGAAGACACCTGTTTGCATTCCCTATGAATCAATCGAGTCCCATGAGCAAGTCTGGTGTCTACAGACGCTCAAATCTTCATTCTACTTCAAAATTTTACATATTATTTCGACTTTACTCCTTTCTGTTGAAGAACATTTGTATTTACTTAAAAACATAGGTTTTGTTTCGTAGTTTAATTAGTTCAGAATCCCCTCTCCTCCTCTCCTCGGTACTCAGTCGCACTCCTACATACTGCAGTCAATTACTTCGAATTTTATCGAATAAATTCAAGTTTTTGGAAGCTCACCCCCTCGAAACCATCCTCTTCACGGAATCGTGTCGCTCTCGTCGACGCCAACGCCGAATTACTCCATTCCTTTTGCATTGTCTAGGGCTCCTTCCAGCCTTTCTACACGTCTTTGTTTCATAATTTTTCTAGCTCTCGTTGTCGAGCTATCTTAGTTGCAATTGGGCAGCTATTTTAGCGTTTCTCCTAGCAGTTTTCCTTCGTCTCTGTAGTCTCTGTCGTGCCCGTCGTGCACTCGTCGTCTCCTCCGTCCCTCTATCAGTCAGCCAGCCTCTCAGCCTTCGTCCTCCTGTTCCAATTGCTCTATTTTTCATCCAATTCCTTCAGTATCTCGTCATTCTATTAGCAGTTCCCTTCTCAGTTTGTTAGGACCGACGTGAGGCCACCTCGCAAATCTATTTCTTTATTTTCTAGGTATACAGGTTTATTCTAAGGATTATTATATATATTCCTACGCTATAGCCAGTGCCTAGGTCGACAATGCAAATATGACTGCGGGCATGGTCTGGATCGTGCTCACTCGTAAATCTAATTACAATATTCCAATACACCAGAAGTAGGGAAAAGCATGAAAATAGCCGTATCGTCATTACGAAGTTAGTAAGTTAGTTGAAATGTCTAATTTCCAAATTGATTGATTTGAAAAAATCTAAATTATAAAAGGCATTTCTCAACTGTTCATAATGAAATCGGCAACTTAAATAGATATGTACCTCAAAATGCCTTGATGCAAAAGTCCTACTCCTTAGATATGAACATCGTGAGGATACGACAAAAAAAAATGAAAAGTGAAGACCTTGTTGTGAATCGTATGAAACTGTAGATATAGTTCGACCAGGGCGGCAAGGAGTACCAGCATCAGGATCGAAAAAGTTGAATCATGGTTTCATACAGTTACATCGCAGTTCTTTTATAGTTAGTTAAATACAACCTCAAACGCCCACGCAATGTTAACGTTATTTATCTCACTTTGCTCCAATTGAATAATAACCTGCCCATTAGCACCTACATCCCATTCGAGTTTGTTTGGAGTGCTGGTGCCAGGCTGGAGCAGAACAATATCATCACCGGGAAGTAATGGCAACCTCTTATTGATAATGAGTTGCCCCCTTATGGGAGCAGCAAGCGAAACAATGCAGAATGTCTTTGGGGTGGTGGTGAACCGGATGTTACCGCTCTCATCTTGCGAGCCTGGGAACCAATAATCCTACGAGAAAGTGGTTATTAAACACATGTTTCAAAGACTTCGCAAGCGAAGAACAAAACTCACCGTATCATAGACACATGATCCGGAATAACCCAGCCACACTCCAGCATCGAGCAAATTGTTCATCATAGGAGCGATAATCTCTCCTTCAGCGGTAGGGCCGATATCGAGTAAGCTGTATATACATTCGTCAGAGAGCACGATTACCCACGACCAACATTTCAACGTACTAGTTTCCATTCTTCGATACGATGTCGACCAATGAGTGGATGATGCTTGTTGCATTTTTGTATTGCTCTGCAGTCGTGGCGGTGTTTAAGCCGTAGCTAAATGGATCCATACCTTCATTCGATTCCCATTTGCGCGTTTGGATAGCTCCAAACGTGGCATATTCTGGGGTATCGAAGTCGGGGACGTCACCACATCCTAATTATAGCGATCAGTATTGGCAGTGAATATAAGAGATGGATGGGGAAAATGTACTGTTATTCATCGTTACTTGTCTGCCTTGGGCCTGGGCGTGGTTGTAGAACTGGGCTGCAAACTCGAGAGTCTTGTTTGGCCCTCCAATATCACACCACTGCAGGTTAGGATCAGTATTGAGTACATATAACAGAGCAGAATAGAGAGTTCACCATTATCTCAGTATCATACTTGGTCGCCAGGTCTAGCATATGAGGGAGCTGCAGGTCCTCCAGATAGTCTGAGATGTTGAGTCTTCCTGTGTATGGTTCGAGCTGTGAGCCATTGAAAGCATTGTGTGCAAGTCCACCAGGCCATGAGCCGAACCCATATTTCGCATAATCAGGATTGAACCTAAGAATTAGTCAGAAAATTGATGGTTTATATCCTAACTCAAGGAGAACGAACCATTCGGGCAGAGAATAATAAGTGCCCCGGTGCATACCTGGTTTCTCCTTCTTCGCAGTGCTTAGCAGCTCATCAACCAAGTCACGATGCGGTCCCGTGTGTACGCTGCTGCGATGCGTACTGCTGCCGGTGTTGAAGAGCGCAAAGCCGTCGTGGTGTTTCTAGCGAAAATATGAGAGCCCGCAAATATGAATGATAATTTTAAAAAGACAAACCGTAACCAAAACAAAATATTTCGCACCTGCGCGATCAAACAGGTCCACCCAAGCACTAGCGTTGAACTTTGATGTAGTGAAGTTAGCTATGAAGTCGTCATAGACGACATTCTAGAGACATATATTACTGTATTAATAGTATGTTTAGACGCTGGAACTCATTTACCTTCCCAAAAGTCTGTAAGTGATGATTCCATGTCGGACTGCTCGAGTTAGCAGGGTTGTGCAAGGACCAGCTAAGCGCAACATTTATTTTCGCGATGGGGCAGGGAGGGAAATGGACCTACTCGTACCACTCTGCATATGTCCCAGGAGGAGCCTGCAAGACAAGACTTCAGATGCAAAATCGATTAACAAAACGAAGGCCATTCACCCAGGCAGGGAAGCTATATACACCCCAGTGTATGCTTTAACCGTCGTGAGACAGCTAACCCAGAGTCCATAAGAGGAGGGCACCTACAAAATTCCAAACTTGGCCTTGTTGAACTAAAACCAAAGGAGTTCAGCGACTGAGCAGCTGTATGACTTGAATTACTAGGGAACTTACCCAAGCTGGTGTTTCGTGCTGACTCAACACGTTCACATCCTCCGTCCATTTCTCAATCAATGGCGTCGTAGCCCATCCTTCCGAGGTTCCCACTATAGCGCCATTCGAATCCTTCACTTGTACGGACGCCTTCCCGTCCGTTTGACTCCCGATTACGAAAACGTCCACACGCGCCTGGTCGCCAGGGACAAGCCGGTATACAGAACCTGAACGGACTGTGGTGATTCCAGAGCCTGTTATGATGATCGAATGTTCGGTAGTGATCGAGGTGGTTCTAGACTGCGCTGAGTTTGGGAGAATATTCGCAATCGTCACCTCAACAGCCTGTGCACGCTTGCCGTTGACCATCTCCCATCGAGAAGTGAATCTTGTGCGGCGGATTGAGAGGACTGGACGAGAGGTTGTAGGGGATGGTCTGACGGAAGGTGATATTGCCATCGCAAAGACGTGTAATCGACGGCCGGCGGTATTAGCAGGAAATGTGATGCTCTTCAATGAACGTTCAGATGAGACCGACGTCGACCATTGGAATATCTGCGTTGAATTGAGATTCTTGGATCCACCATTCTTTTCGAAGTGATATGGACTATGTTCAAATCGAGTAAAGACAGGTCAGTGAGTTGAAGGAGGTAGCTTACGTTCGTATCGTACCCCAGTTGAGGAGAGGCCAAGCCCACCAGTTGTTCGTAACCACTGCAGCTGTATTTAGTATAGAGCTAAATGGAAAGTAATAATCGCTTACACTGAATGGTTTGCGTCGAATTGTCGTCGAAGTGCAATACAAAGTTCTTCACAGATGCAGCTGGAGTGCCTGGATTAGAAAGTGAAGTCACTCCGAGAACCAGAGCAACCTACTTTCGGATGCGTCACCAGCGTACAAGAAGTGAAGCTCATGCACAAACGTCGCATTAGCAAGCGACAGATTCTGTGAATTAGCAATGACATTGTCGTTGCTTATACCCCATTCTATAGGAACATCATACTATCCTCTGGTTTTAGTGGCAAGAATCTTGTAAAAAAAATACAAGTCAGATACCGATATGCCATCAAAGACCCATGGTCCCGTGGGCAAAAACTGGCTATCGAAGCTAGCACCTGTACCATCAAAATCAGCGGATCCGTTTGTTGAGGCGGCTTGATTGTCGAAGAGCGGTTCGAGTGATAGAGACACGGAAGGATATTTGATCAGTGAAGCAAACACTGCTAGTTGGCAGGCAGCTAGCAATAGCCATAAAGGAAAGATGAGAAAGAGCATTGTCTCGGGGTAGCCAGCTTGCGCATAGGTGGCTATTTATGCTGGGAGAAGGTAGCATTGTCACCATACAGCTGATCTGTCTTGTGAGCAGAGTGAAGTTCTTTCTTATGTATTCGTCTTCTACAGAATTTGATAGACTTAACGCCTGTTGGAGCCAGTGGAATGACACGGTAAACGGGCCGCGTAAAAGAAAGAAAAGGCAGGAGATCCAGTCCGAAGAGCATCAGAATACCAGTACCTATAACCCGCTGACAGGAAGAAGCACAAGAAGTGGATTCTGGAAGTATGTATATGACGCACTGCTCATGCGCCATAATCCCGGCGGTCCGAACCGAAGACGAGTTTAACTTGCAAACAGGTAAAGCAGAGAGGAACCTTAGGGTTGAGCAATATTTGAGCCATTGGCGTCCATGTCTACAGCTGTTTGCGAAACGATAGACCAATTCCACTGTCGTTCATCTTCAACAGGATGTTTATTCTTGGAGCTCGGCAGGATCAAATAGAAGCCGGCGAAGCTCGTTTGGGAATGTACCCCGTAAATGCTCCACTTTGAGTGGGACGCCGGGCACTGTTTGGTCCTACCGAGCCTCAAGAATAAACATCTTGCTGAAGATGAATCAACCGTCAAATTGGTCTATCGTTTTGCAAACGGCTGTAATTGACCAGTGATAGGCCGCCGTTGCTTGCAATTGGACATCACTAGGGCTGCCAACCGTACCGTATACGGTTACGGGCCGTATCAATACGGTATGAATACGGGTGCCAGCCGTACCGTAAACCGTACCGTATTGATGTAAATTTGAGCCCAGACGGTACGGTATACGGTACGGTACTGGTAAATTACGGCTATACGGTTAGATACGGCTTACTATTTTTAGTCTTTTCTTACGCTACGGTGTTATTGAAGAGATTTATATAGTTGAACAGCTATGATCTTCTCCTTCGCCTGCACAGCTGAACCCCATGGCTTATGAGTAGGACGAGCTTTTCCATCATCGTCAAGCTGTTCAGCTGCTAACAGGTTCTTGATGTTACTGCCAGCATTTTCACGCTTACTGCATCAGGGAGGGCCTATATATTTGGGATTTCTATCAGCAAAAAAATTAAAATATAATAGACATGATCGCAATATTTCTCTCCGTAGATTTAACTATCTCATTGTCTCACATGGCACATCAGCATTCGATTATCTTGTTATCAAAATGTACCATGCTTACCTGGTCTTGTGCTCCAACTATCGTACCAATGAAGAGCGACGAATTTCAATCTGATGAGATAAAATACCAAGGAGAAAGGTATTGTTGAGCCTTAAGAAGAGCACACAATAAGCTCAAAGTAGCGAGAACAATGTGATCAACCGAATGCACATTGTGGTTTCTGTCATTAATATTTCCATTTGGATTCTTAATCATATCTCGACGGACCATGGCATAGACAAGATGAAGTGCTGAGCAGTGCACGACACTCACTGCTCGGCTAAGTTGGCAAGTATCAATAGCTATTTTGCTTACTTACACATACGACTTCTCATCTCTAAGTTTATCATTTCAATTTTTCTTTATTCTGTGACGTTACCTATTAATATCTACATGGAGAGGAAGAGGAAGAGGAGGAAGAGTGTCGGAGAGAGGTATGCTAACCTATATGAATGATTCTGTCAAGTTAAGCGCAGGTTGAATCAGTATGACGCACATGTAATCAGACATTAGCGAGACAAATTATTTGAACATGTGTTATTGCAGTAATACGGGCCGTATGAACCGTATTACGGCCGTATTATACGGCAGCCATACGGGTGGAAACCGTACCGTAAACCGTACCGTAAACTTGACCTAAAATCTGTCGACGGTACGGTATACGGGCCGTATTTGTGGGTACCGTACAACCCGTATATACGGTTACGGGTGGCAGCCCTAGACATCACGGACCGAGGGCGACTGAGTTTGGCAACGGCAGCTGGGCATATCACGCACAAATTTTCGGATAACAGCCACCACTTTGCTATCACCCCCTTCAACATGCTTACGCTGACAACAGCAGTAAATGTGGCATTGCTGCATATCTAGTATGAGTGCTTGGATATCAGCGCTTGGGTCATAATTTAAAAAAATTCGGAGGAACGATATCGCCCTAGGTAAACAGCAGATTATTCACGAACAATTCACGAATCCTTATTTTATGATAGTATACTGACCACGATTTCTCTAGCAAATGCCATGTGTGAATGGTCTGGAAAAACGTGAGAAATGTGAATTCCTCTATTCGCGACTAAAAACGGAAACACTCTGAACAGGTTGCTCAGGTACAGAACCTTTGAAACCTTTCGGAAAAGATGAGACGGAACATAGCCCTGTGTGGCTTTCACACATGTTAGAGGTATTATGCATCATAGAGATGTGGATTAGAAACGCGTAGTGGTACCCATCCTTAATATTATCTATCCATATAGATGACCATCGAACCACATACATCTAGTTCAATCTCAATGAACAAGAACTTTATGATGTATGGAAACCGCTCGCAAGCCTCTTACATTATATTAGACATATCCAAATAGTACATATAAGCTCTCCAAATTGTTATACCGACTCCATCTTGATCCTTTTCCTTCCCCCTGTAAGCAAACGCAATCAGCTTCATTTCAAGGTCAAAGTAAAGTCACAACGTACCAACTTGTTCCTGTTCAGTCTCCCCTCGCGGATGTTTGCCAACACCAGATGAACCACTGCGTAATGGTGACGACTGAAGATTATGATCACTTGGCTCGAGCTTAATGCTGACAGCACTAGGTGCTGTTGTTTCGAGTATAACAGCTTCAAAAGACAACGAAGGGTTAGCCGAAATCTCAGAAAAGGTAAAGCATCAACGTACCCTCCGTGGAAGTCCGTATCCGTTGCATCGACACCTCCGATTCAGCTTTGACGACGACAGCGTCCACCTGCTGCGAATCCCTACCCGGCATCGACGCTCCAGCCAACCCCGGCCTTAGCTCAGGAGGAAGCTCTGCCATCGCAGCCAGCAGTTCCTCTTCATCTACTTCCTCCTCTAATTCTTGCTCATCCCCAGCACTTGGCGTATGTACCGATCCTTCTGACTCTATACCTGGCAGGGATACCTGGAATTCAGGAGGTAGGTCGGCCATAGCTGCGAGAAGTGCTGCTTGGTCATCTTCTCTGTCCTCCTGTTCTTCGCTGTCCTGCAGCGGTTCAGTAGGGACTATGTAGAACCAGTCAGTCACCTCCGTATACCAAAGACGATATACTCACTACTACCATCAACGGGTTCCGGTTTGACCGCCTCTTTCGACTCTTGCTTCACCCACACTCCTGGTGCTGGCGTCCCACTTGCACTCCGGCTTGCACTCCCACCCACACTTGCAATCCCCCGATTAGCCAAAAACTTGCTCCTCTTCGGCAACGGCGGCGGGCGTATGAGTATTAACGGTAGATCCACATCCATAGGTTCCGGCTTCACTGACATTCTCATATCATTAGCTGCAGTAGACGTAGGTGTACCAGAGATCGAATGAGCTGGTACTACAGGTGTGTTGAATGCCGACGAAGTAGTTGGCATAGGCGTACCAGACGCCGATGGTGGGTTACCAGAGACTTGGTATTCGGGTGGAAGCTCAGCCATAACTGCGAGAAGTTCAGCTTCGACGTCTTCATCTTGTTTAGTAGGCTGGGCTTGTGGAACTGGGTTATTCGAATCAGCCAATCGTCCAACAAGACACAAGGAAGAGCCCACCAGTTTGATCAACCGGCTCGGCTTTCACTCTTCCTCTTTTCCCACCACCAGCAGCCCCTCCATCCATAAGCGCAGCCCTAAACGCACTCCTCTTTGGTAACGGCGGTGGTCGTGGTAGTGGCAAAGGGAGATCGATGTCCATAGGTTCTAGTTTAACCCTTCCTATCTCTGTAGCCGGTTCGGACTGTCCCGAGCGGGACGGCTCGGGTTGTCGTCGTGGTGTGCTTGAAGTAGACACAGGACTGGGCTTAATGCAGCGACGGCGAGGGATGCTTGGAGGCCGAGATGTCGACGACGGGCTAAGAGAGGGGCCTGCGGAAGGCATGGAAGAGAGGTGACGTGTTGACTCGCGTTTGCCTATGTAGATATTAAGTGCGTCGAAGAGACGAGAAGCGAGTAACAGAGACATACTAGTGTCTTCTTCAGGTTTAACACCAACATCAATATCTATCTCCGAATCAGCGACACTCAATTCACGAATGGTATCCGTTGTAGGAGAACGCAGGAGGGAAGCTGCAACTTCGTCTATGATTAAAGAGCATTGGGATTAGGATTAAGCTTAACTTAGAAGTAGATCGGCGAGACGAACCTTCTTCGTATGGATCCAATTTCCCCATTTTCTTCCTGCCTGGCAAGTCCCTGGGCTCACTCTTCGCCTTCATATTGTTTGACTCCGAACGTCGAAGATCTAAACCACCAGTATCTTCAGAATAGCGAGAATCCTCCCGAACCAGATCAATAGCTGCCGCCCTTCTTCGCGGATCGAGCGTCTTCCTGGGATCCTGCACTTTTTCTTCTTCTTTTTGGATCTCAACCTTACTCGACGACGCGCAAGGTCCCGCAGTCTCCCTCGTTGGCACGCGACCCGCATTGACAGATGGATAGCGTGTGTGTGCTGGGTGGTGGCTTGGTGGCGCGTAGGGCGTGAATAGTGACTAGATGGGTTGAATTAGTAGGAGGAAGTGGGAGCGAGCGAACGTGCTTACGTCGTTTGCAGACGGGGGCGCGAGGGTAGGGGAAAGCGTGGAAGGGGCAGGCGTTGGAGCGGGGATGCGAGTAGGCATGGGGACGAGAACTTGAGCTGGCGCAGCCATGGAAACTGGAGCAGGGGACGGAGGCACAGAAGGCTGCACAGAAGGTCTTTCCATGGCTGCAAAAGCCTCAGCGATCAACGACTCCGCTAAGAGGCTTCCTTCCTTCATCTTCGCCTCCCTTTCCCTCAGCATGACCATCACCGCCTCGGGGATGGGCAAGGCATGTCCAACCTCCATTGGAGGCAGCTGCGGAGCAGGGAGGGAGACCGGATACGGAGAGCGCACGGGGAAATTAGGCCGGATAGCGGTGTAATCAACATATTCGGTCCATCCTATGCTAGATGAGTTCTAGAATCCATAACCCATTGAATGGACAGGCAGCGCACCAGTCTTATTGGGATCATTGAACTTTGCGTAGTTGTACTCATAGACATGTGCTTCCGCATGCATCTCCTTATCCCTTGGTGAAATGTGAGATGGTGGTAGAAAACGTCCGTACGCGTGTGCACCGAGGTACTCGTTGATTTCAACGTCTCCGGGGAGTTCGACGATGATGTCGCTGCGCTGTTTTCACAAATTAGAATGGACCAAATACGAAGAGATTGCGCTCACAGTGCGCATGAAATAGACCGCATTCGGTCTGAACCCCTTAGCAGGATACTTGTCCCTCAGCATGACCTCAAACCACCCTATAACATCCTTGTACTTGAGTTTCTCGAGTTGATTCTCGTGCCATGGGTTTGTCACAACCAAGAACTGCTTATCGCTAGGTTTCTTGTAGACCTGCACCAGATAATGAGTTCATCATCAACAACGAAATGAAAAGAAGAGAATAGAGATGAGATCCATGGAGAAACGTTGGAGAAACCAGTTGCAACCTTGATGTTACCGAGCTTCGGCTTGCCCTTTGACTTGGCCATCTGGTTTCACGCGTGGAGGAGAAGATGGATATAAGGCTATATGTAGTTATTGCGTGTGGTGGGTATCATAAAACGAGCACGGCCTCGAGGTCGTCGTTGTCGACGGCACGGAGGTCGT
This sequence comes from Crucibulum laeve, assembly GCA_004379715.1. NCBI lineage: Eukaryota > Fungi > Basidiomycota > Agaricomycetes > Agaricales > Nidulariaceae > Crucibulum > Crucibulum laeve. Next base: position 153,411 of record ML213646.1, read on the forward strand.
TAACAAGGTTCTCGAGAGCTTCGATGTGCCTCATGTTCGACCCTTTAAATGGGGGTCGGCAACGTCACTAAGGCCCGTGGCAAGGGTTTGTCACACTGTGACACACAACAACATGTTTTTGGTTGTTCTTGACGAGTTCTTGGCCGTTTTGCATGTGGTTTTGACTCAGTAAAATATTTTAATGTGTATTTAGTATATTTCATATATATAAAATGCCATTTCAACAGTAAAATAACCATAAAACATGTAATCTAATATGTGATTCCAAATATATGTATTATCAAATTACTAATCACCATCCTCTTCATCTGTCCAATCATTCTCACTACCAGAGACATCATCATAACCCTCAAAATATTCCTCATCATCCTGCTGACATTTTTCAACTACAATGGTGCTAGAATTCAAGGGCCAGTTTCCTTTCTTGAATGTGTTAATGGCTGATTTAATTGCTTTCTTGAGCTCTCCAGCTTTTGAATTTCTTGTCATTTTATTTGGCATTGGTGCTCCTTTAGCTTTAAATGCATCAAACTGTTTTCTTAGAGCTTCACCTCTCATTTTGTCTATACTGCCTTTGTTTAACTCTAGTGCAACTTTGGCATTGCACTCATTCTGCTGACCTTTTTCAGCTACAACAATGCTAGAACTCAAGTGCCAGTCTCCTTTGTTCAATGAGTCAATGGCTGATTTAATTGCATCCTTGAGCTCTCCAACTTTTGAATTTCT
>ML213646.1:157446-187042 GCA_004379715.1 Crucibulum laeve
ATCAGTTCCAATAAGAGAGAAAGCAAATGATATGCTGATCAAATAATGATTACAGCAAAATCAAACTATATTAAGATAAACAGACAAGTTAGACTGAATACTACAGCTAAAATGAAGCTTATTACCAATGTTTTGAGATCAAATCAGTAATTTCAATGCTATAAAGATGGCAGAAGTGATTGAGATACTGCTTTTGATGATTGGAGATAATAAAAAAAGAGCTATCTTTAAGCATAACATGCCTCTGGCCTTATTTTTAGCACTTTCCCAGGCCAAAATCAGCATAGAAATAAAGATCTGCTATAGATGAGCTGGATTCATCAAATTGGTCTTTGGTCCACTACTAAAATACTCTTCTAACATTAATTAGAAAAAAATGACCAGAAAATGTTTTGCTTTCCTCTTTCCTTTTATAGAAATAACACACATTTTAGGTACATTTATGATCATAACTCGGTAAGAAGTGATCCAAGAAACAAATCCTCTGGTAAAATCAAAGATATTATCAATAAGAACATTTAATTCCACCAAAAGTAGTCACAGAAATGTGTTCTTAATTTTTCTATAGACCGACAAGTTTGCCTGCCAAAACTGGCAGTGTTTTGGCAGGGAAAATCACAATTATGATGATTAAAAAACAAGTAAAATCGTTAAAAATGCAAATAACCTTAGAATACATAGTATTTACTTGTCATTACATGCCTGATGCAAAAATTCTCATGGAAATTGAGTGTGCAAAGCACAATATGCTTGGGTCACCTGTTTTCAGTCTGCATTGATGTCACACGCAGTGTCACGGTACCGCTGTGTACCGGAGATTGCCGACCCCCACTTTAAAGGCATCGGCCTCTCGAACCAATACTGACAAACACCTCCACTCCTGCCATCTTTTCTCCTCATCTCTGTACGGTATATTCACAACCCTCCTCCTACTCATCGAGCTCTTTCTCATCCCCCATGTCGAAACCACTCATCACTGAACCTATCGCTAGTTCAAAAAAGAAAGGTAAAGCTAAGGCAGATGCATTAAAAGCAAAACCATCGTCGAATTGGCTGCAGTTGCAAAAGGTGCGTCCTAACACATTTCATTTTCCTACGCTTTATTAACGGTTCGTCTCTCCACCTTCAGACACTAACGCCAAAACGAAAACCCTTCTCTTATTCTAATTCCACCACCGATACTTCACGGAATACCAAACGACAGAAAATTGCACACCAGGATGAACGTTCGCCCTCCCCAGAACCTGCACGGCGTTCCTATGCTGCACGAGCACTCGATACCAGCACAAATATGCCTGTGGATGGAGAGGAGGCTACAGAGAATGTCTTAAAGAATGGCGAATCGCTCAGCGCGTTGCGGAGAATGGTGGATGGGAAGATGGTGTACACAGACAACCAGAAATTGTGCGTATCATCATTTTGACGAGGGGTCTACCGACGCGTACCCTATCTACCCATTTGCATCCTTATAACTTCTTTATGTTCTTATAGACCCGGGAAATACCTCTCCCTCGATTGTGAGATGGTGGGTGTCGGCCCAGAAGGCGCCGAGTCCTCACTCGCACGCGTCTCACTTGTCAACTTCTATGGCTACGTCCAGCTTGACGTGTTCGTGCGCCAACGCGAGCGCGTAGTGGATTACCGGACGCAGTGGAGTGGTGTACGGGAGAGTGATATGGTCGGTGGTGAGTATCATCCAGTTATGTCATTTTTATTCAGAACCTGATGAGCTACCTTATGGGACTTGTAGCGAAGCCATTTGAGGAAGTCCAGAAGCAGGTCGCTACGCTATTAGAGGATCGCATATTAGTTGGCCATGCAGTGCATAACGATCTAAAGGTATGTCTCGGCTTCGCTCACACTTCGCCCATCTTCCAAAGGCTCATACCATACTGTGCCACTCTTCATTTATGTCATGGTATCTAACTTCTACTTCTTCTAGGCCCTTCTTCTCTCTCATCCCCGCCCCCTTACCCGTGATACCCAATACTACGCACACAAATTCGAACTCGTAAAGAGCCGTCGGCCCGCGCTCCGCCTTCTCGTACAACAGGAGCTGGGGATCAAGATTCAGGAGGGGGAACATAGTAGTGTGAGTGCTCGCTTCATACTTTTTCTCTACTCAACTTTTGCTACTATTTCGTGTTGTCGATAATAATATTCTACAAAGTAAACTAACATCTATTCATACAGGTTGCTGACGCACGTGCGACCATGGCCGTCTACCGCCTCCACCGCAAAGAGTGGGATAAAGCTGCCCCACGCCTACCTTCTATAAAATCCGCACCGGGTATACCAAGTTCGAAAAAGCGAAAAACTACAGATAATGACTCCGATTTCGATTCCGATTCCGACATATCTCCCACCGTGAAAGCCTCAATACCCACTCCATCTGTATCTTCCGCTAAACAGAAATCAAAATCAAAATCTACATCCTTTCCAGGTGGTGGTAGGAAAGGTGTAAGTTCAGGTTTAACTACTGTTCTGAAGCACGGGGCTGCTAGTTCTTGGAATTCAGCCGGTGGTAGAAAGGTGAGTACAGGTGATGGGGAAAAGTCAGCTTGGTGGAAAGAGTTGCCGTCAGGTGGAGGTGGAAAGAGAAGCAAGGGAAGTATTGTCGTATGACTTTCAGCTTGCTTCCACTACTTTCTTCAATGAAAATATCAGCTCGGGAGTGATAAAGAGAATAAAGCTGCAGAGTAACAAATAATGCTATTAGACGTCGTTGAGAGTTTGAGTAAAAAAGAACAGTCTATATCAAAACAAGAGCAATGATAGAAAGGTTACTGATATGACTGAACGAAACGTGTTTCAGCGAAGGTAACCATGACTGGTTGGATATTTATTTTGCGGATCCAAACTGGTAGATAGGTGTAATGAGATCTGAGGCTGTCATAAGTCCCTGAGCTCTTGAACTCGCCTCATTAGCCGACGGGCATACAGCGCATGTCCCTCCTGAGGCCCCTAATCTCATGGACGAGGAGCCACAGGAGGTCCTTGGTCGATAAGTTGTCAGCCGACTGCTCTGCCTCCTTTGCCTGCTCTGCCTCCTTCGCCCGCTCTGCCTCTTCTGCCCGCTCTGCCTCCTTCACCCGCTCTGCCTCTTCTGCCTGCTCTGCCTCCTTTGCCCGCTTTGCCGGCCTTTTGGACAGCCCTGCCTCGCTACTCTCCACACTGTCTTCCAGCACCTTGCGCTTTTTCGGCTGTTTGTCTTGGCCAGGGAACACACACCCCCTTCGCTGGCGGTAACACTCGTTGCACCGTAAACTACTGCCAGCACTACTAGGAAAAAGAATGTCAATACAATTCGGAAATTCGGAGACAATACTTACATGGGCCTCAGGCACGGCTTTGACAAGCGGGCACACCGCTCACAGCATGGATCACACTCAACCGTCTCCTCGCTCCGTTTTCCTTGACCTGACTTCTTCTCTCCTTCCGATGTCTTCTTTCCCGCAGCCTTGGTCTTCTTCGCCTCCTCGTCAGCCTTTCGCTTGGCCTCTGCTTCAACGGCCTTTCGCTTGACCTCGGCTTCAACGACTTTTCGCCTGACCTCGGCTTCAATAGCCTTTCGCTTGGCCTCTGCTTCAATAGCCTTTCGCTTGGCCTCTGCTTCAATAGCCTTTCGCTTGGCCTCTGCTTCAATAGCCTTTCGTTTGGCCTCTGCTTCAATAGCCTTTCGCTTGGCCTCTGCCTCATCAGCCTTTCGCTTCCTCTCTGCCTCCTCTGCAGCCACCTTCTCCCTAGCCAACCTCTCTTCCTCCTCCTGTTCACGTTTCTCCTCATCCAACAAATCCTGCTTCCTCTTCGCCGCTGCCCGCTCTTCTTCCTCCGCCTTCTTGAGTGCCAGAGCACGACGTTCTTTAGCAGTGAGTTCAGGGGCAGACGTAAACAATTTTGAAGCAGAACGTGGGGGGCAGAGTTTTTTTTGCAGAGAAGTAGGGGGGCAAGAATGGACTTGGCCATATTCCATGCTGTCCTTGCGCGAACCCCAGCAAACTGATGCGTCTCCTCCCAACTTCGCCGGCTTCTTACGCTTGGCTGTCACCACTTCGAACTGTCCTGAGGGCAACGGTGGGGATTGTTGCTGTCGCATGCTTGAAGTAGACATGGGTATAGGCTTGGTGCACGGTAATGACAAGGTTGGACTTGGACGGCGAGAGACGCTTGGAGATTGAGATGTTGATGACGGGCTAAGAGAGAGTTCTATGGAGGTTGATCCACATTCGCCTATGTAGATATTAAGTACGTCAACTTAAAGGCAAGAAAAGAGTAGCAGCGACATACTAGTGTCTTCTTCAGGTTTAACACCAGCGTCAACATACATCAGAGAACCAGCGACACTGAATTCACGAATGATGTCCGATCTAGGAGAACGCAGGTGGGAAGCTGTAACTTCTTCTATGATCAAAGGGCATTAAGGTTAGGATTAAGCTTAACTTAGGAGTAGATTGGCAAGACGAACCTTCTTCATATGGATCCAATTTCCCCTTCTTCATCTCACTGTACTACTGGATGGGTTGAATTAGTAGGTGGAAGTGGAGGGAGACAGGCAAGTTGCAAAGACATAGAAAGGCTGTTGAATTTATAAATAGATATCATTCTATTAATAATTATATGAAGCAATATATCACAAGATCTACCATGATGCTGATAGATGTCATATCCGGGAAACTTCTACCGCATATATCCTGCATCTTTTGCGATTTTCCGGTTCTAACAATAACCATTTCCTTTCTTGTAGGATATATCTTAGTTATAGTTTCCATGACATTTATATTTAGTTCTAACAATCAGTTTCTGTCACCTGACTTTTATTCCACATTCTTACACATATTATTCTGATCCTTTTATTGTATCTTCATTTTGACAATGTGTCTTATATCTCACATCTTGTTCTGAATCCCCATTTATATGGACAATTAGTTTATCTAGTATAAATACTTCAGTTTGTACTACTACAATCTTCAGTTCAAATATTATAAACATTCTCCACCTCTGATTTATTCTGCACTTCTCCCACATTATCTGCCCTTGTAGTCTTAGGCCTTGTGCCTTTGCTACAACTCTGATTCTACCTTATCCAATCCCTTGACAAATCCAGGACACCAGAATAGATTGTGAAGGGTGCAGCATATAAGCTGAAGCCAAGTCCATCCAATCTTTTTCCCACCTCTCTTCCAACATTTCCCTGCACACCCTTAGTCCATCCCACTCTGTAACAATAGAACAGTATATCAGGATGGTATCATACATGATATCAAAATCTATGTCCTTTTCAGGTGGTGGTAGGAAAGGTGTAAGTTCAGGTTTAGCTACTGTTCTTAAGCACAGGGCTGCAAGTTCTTGGCATTCAGCTGGTGGTAGAAAGGTGAGTACAGACAATGGAGAAAGGTCAGCTTGGTGGAAGGAGTTGCCATCAAGTGGAGGCAGAAAGGGAAGCAAGGGAAGTATTAGGGTTTAGTATTTGTTGTGCTCAAAAAAAAAAAAAATTCATTGTTTTTGAAGGGGATACCCCACTTATGACACTCTCACACTCGCAAGCGGCCACACTCAGACTGATCACCTACCACACTCGCCAGATAAAGTGCATCCGGTGAGCACACTCGGCCAATCGCACACTCACGTTCACCACACTCACACTTGACCCCACCACACTCAAACTCATTTCAGCTTTCCAGCACACTCAGTGGGATTTAGAGTCTATATTCTGGAACAAAAAATTCCGCTAATATGCCAAGGCCATGAGTATTCTGTACAGTCATGACATCATTCTGGCAAAAAGTCCATGTACGTAGGGGCCAATGAAACAAGAGGATTAGGCGCTAGACGTGACTCAACACAGTAATAGAAAAAAGAGTGGGATAGTTTTTCCTGATGACTTCATTTTATCTTATCTTATCTTATCTGTATCATTGTCTTGTCATGTCTTGATCATCTTATTTCGTTGTGTACCGCTTATGCGATCTTATTATGTGCCACTAAATGGTATCTACATGGGTGCAAGAAGAGTGTTGAAAAGGGTACGCTGATCTATGTAAATAAATCTATTTACGTATGTGATCTATGTTAAATACACTTAAGTCGGAGATATCATCGTTGCAGGATTCCAATGAAAATGTAAGAGGATTTAAATTTCTTAATACGCACTACAAGAAAAATGTTTTAAAATATATGTTAGGATAATTGGCAAAAGACACTACTGAATTTCAACAGATAGTTTATGAGAAAATATATGTTTTACTTCGATTGTGCACACTGAGTGTGAGTGTGGCCAACAATGAATGTGATCAACCTGCTCCAGCTGCAGTGTGGCCGGCAATCAGTCTGAGTGTGGTCGCTGATCAGTCTGAGTGTGGCCGCTCGCGAGTGTGAGAGCGTCACTCTTGGTATATACCCGTTTTTGAATATTAAGACAAAGTAATTTATTTATTTGGAAGACAGAAAACAATGTATGTACAAATCCACATCATTGAATTCTTCATAGCCATGTAGAAACATTAATAATACCCCTAGGTGTGGAGCTCATTCAATATTTCCATTACCAATACACTGATATGCCAGATTGCTTATACAAATTAAAGATTTCTGCTTTGGCACTTTTCTGCCCTATGTTTTCACTTATCCAATGATATATTTCATTCTCTGCTTTCTTATTCACTTTTACACCCATCTTCCTTCTCTTGTTTTCAAACTTTTTTTTCTGTTACATGATCCAAAACTCATTTCTAGTTATCAAGAGAGACAAAAAGAAACACAACAAAATTACTATATACAACTATTCCTTCAAGGTGGGCCTATTTTGCTCAAGGTCATAGCAATCCTCCTCCAAACTTTGTCAATCTTCCAATATCTTCCTCATCTTCTCCATGGCCTTGCCTTGTGCAATCACTGCAGATTGTGTCTCGGCTACACCTCTACACACATCCTTCGACATCTCTACCATCAATGCTGTAGTCTTCCTCATGAGTGCTGCTGCCTCTTTCAAATCATGAATACCCTCCAAGAGTGTATCCACAACACCCACATCATCAGTCCTCAACTGCTTCGATGGACACTCCTCAGACTCTACTGGTACCCTCCTCTGCACAGTAAGCATTTCTGGGCTCTCCTCTCTGCTGCACATCTTCTTCTTGTCCACACACCGCAGGCAAGCATTTCTCTGACGCTGAGAAAGAACCCGCCGCCAGCAGATCACCATGTTCCGCGTGCAACGCAGACAAGGAGATACCTCGTCCACCTCCCACCGAGTCTCCTTCGCGTAATTAAAACCATCGGCGAACGGGCGATACTGAACAAGATCTGCATTAATAAAATTACATCTCCGAACCGGCGATACTCAATTCACGAATAATAGCCGATTTAGGAGAACATAGGAGGGAAGTTGTGACTTCGTCTATGTTCAAAGTTCATTAGGATTAGGATTAAGAGCAGATTAGCGAGATGAACCTTCTTCATATAGATCCAATTTCCCCATCTTCCTGCTGTATGGTGGTCAACTTGCAACGTCAGATAGATAGCGCGTAAGTGTGCGGTGGTGGCTTAGTGGTGCGTAGGGGTGTGAATATTGAGTAGACTAGATGGGTTGAATTTAGTAATAGTAAGTAGACCTGAGAGGGCCAGATGCTAACGTTGTTTGCAGACAGGTAGGGAAAGGCATAGAAGGGGTAGCGTTGGGGCAGGATGTCAGTAGGCATGGGGACAGGAACTTGAGCTTGCGCCACGGGAGCCGCCAGAAGCAGGAGAAGGCAATGGCAACTGCGCTATAATTTAAATTTGAGTAGATGGATCGCTCTGATCAACTGCATGCCTGAATCATTTTGAATTTTGACTTTTGCGCTTTGGGGTATATCCCAAGTACTGCCCAGTGCCCGCCCTCGTCGAGATCATCGCCGCATCCCCCTCAAAATTAGTACTTCGCTAAGCTGGCAACTCAGCGGGTGGACAGGCACCCCTGCAAATCAAAACCACAGTTGTGTTTGGCAAATATTTCCGATGTATTTTTTCTTTCTTCCTGAGTCCTATTATCTATGCCGCATTTTAATTTATTGTATAAGAAATCAAAGTTACGAATCCGCTCATCTTAGACTTTCGATAATATTCCTTATGGTTCGCAATAGTGAGTTACAGTCTTCAGATGGCATGCTGCATCTGTAACAGCAATGCATTCGTCTCTGAAAGCACAGAAGCGCGAGTTGCTCGAAGTGGGAATCACAGGATGTAAACTATTGCCTTCAAAAGGTCTATATTGGGTGCTTTTGGAGGGTCTGTGGGGAACCTTCAAGTCTGGGCATGACATCTGGTTGTCAGTGCTGATTTTATAATTCCAGAATCCGCAGAGGATGAGAACGAGGACGATGCGTGTATACTCGAGTACATTGATCAAAGACGACGTGCTAGCTGTAGACAACCAGCCCCCCAAAAAAGTAAGACTCCAACTCCTCCGGCCTCAGTTCTACGGGTAATAAACATACAAGACGAGAGACAAGAATAGCTTATAGATATAAATGCTTGACAAGAATGAGACAGACAGTCATTTAGCGAGATAAGATGGAGAAACGGATAGACAGGACAGACGAGTTCAACACAGCGAGCTCAGTTCGAATTGAATGTTATATAGATGTCGAGTCAGGAGTAGTACCATTCACGGTGAACAAAAGCGACGTATCGGTCCAACATACACTCCCGCATTCCGCACTATGCCTTCTCCTTCTCCCTCTCCTTCACAGTAATCTTTGCCCTATCCTCCGTAAAGAATTTGATGCTAACCGCACTATCCACAAACTCCTTCAGAAGCTTTATCTTCGGTGTCCACTCTCCCGAAGCCTCAGACGAGGGCGTTGCAATCAGTGGACTGGTAAAGTGTAGGATCAGAATGTACTCGTTGTTGTATGGCGTCCCTAACGTCGACGTCCCTTTGGACGAGGCATGCACAGTCATCTTGTCAGCTGTTTCAATGATGTCTTGAATGGAGAACTGCCCCGAGGCAGCGTTCAGCGTCAGTGTCAAAGCAAGGAAAGGAGAAGGAGAGAACCTACCTCAATCCCACTAAACGTAGGCATCAGAACCTTGAAATACTCTCCATACTGTTTCTTGTTCAGTACGGGTCTTCCCAAGCTCTTGGGCAATATCCAGTGCTCCAGCGAATCATCAAACACGGCCATGCACTCGTCGTAGTCCCATGTGTTGAGTGCTTTGAGGTAAGCGAGAAAGGTACGCATGTTGGGAGAGGGATTTAGTGGTGGAGTGAAGGCATAAGAGGGGGTTTGGGAGGGGTTGAATGCGTCGATCATAGGTGATAGTCGTATCGTGAATAGATGAGATAGCTGGGATATGCACCGGTATGGTATGATACGGAAGTGTGGTATGAATCAGCGAGCACCGAGAGATTAATCGCAAAGAACGTACTCAAAGCCTCGCAACACAATCTTGCCCTTGTATTTGTAGTCGTCCTCAGCTGAATCACCATCCCATTCCAGATGTTTGCCTCGCTCCATTCCCTACACTTCCAGAGAAGTTGTGCGGGCTCTCAACCCTGTAATAATAAGATCGCACCCACGGTACCGGGCGGTCCGCTCACGGTTCCTTCTCCGTCGTGTCCGCTTTGCTATCTCGGGTTAGCTCAAGCTCCTGCCGGTAGACTTGTTATCGACGACGGCGACAGGACGTGCATAGGCGCTGCTATTGTGCCTATGCAGTAGTCCAGCATACGAACTAGATGACCGAGCTGGATATGATATTTCTGTCGTTCAATTCAGTTCTGAAGTACAACCGTATCCCACAACTTATGAGGGTTAGTTCGATCTTGCCAATTGCTGTCGAAATTGAGGCGTTAAACGCCTGCAAATGCCTAGACGCCCGTAGCGTCGTGTACGCATGGATGGTACGACGTGCTCCAGTGCAAGTCAGACACTAAACCCTAGAACTAGATTCAGAACAGAACAAAGACACTAGTTCAGATGCATATCATACCATTCCTTCCCCCTTCTGCTGGCTGCGAGCTTCACGGTCGATGAAGAACGCAATGGTATTGAATATAATCCTCTTGTTTGATCTCCAGAACATAGAAAGAGAGAGAAACGCGTCATTTCTGACATCTATGGCTTCTACATTTTTCAACGGCTGTCAGGTGATGGCGGCGTCGTGTCTAGGACAGGGTCGAAAAGGCTTGCCCGTTGTGTATGAGTCTCTAAGCTCAAGATCATAAGTGGGCTTGATGAGAGTTCCGTCAGCACCCCATATTCCCGGGTTTGAAGGCGTGTTCTGTTTCTGTTCGATTCTTGAAATTCCAAGTAGGCGAATTGCCGATCCCCTCGCGATTGAATTCGTGAAGAACTTGCGCATGTGCCGACTCTTTCATAACCCCTTTCCAAAGAAGCCAAATTTATACTCAGACATATAAACTTCCGCTGTGATTTGAAGGCACATAGGGCGTCTAACATAGCTGGAGAATATTACACAGACACCGAAGAGCACGGCCTTTGAGTACTTGAATGGGTATGTTTTGGGAGCTGAGATACATATCCACAAAAATGGGATAGCAACATACGAGACATCCCGAGGAGCACGGTTGTTCAGTGTTTTAAGCACTAGAATGGATACATCTCCAGAACTGAGCCTTCCTAGTCTGGATTTCGATCGTCGAGCTTGAACCAGTAAAGAAATATGCCCTTGAAACCCCGAGTAATACAGAGAGGAGACATATTGATTCCAGTTAGCGCAAGCCAAGCCCCAGTGGATTTATTTCACGGGCACGAACGGGGTGAGGAAAAATACGCGGTAAGCAGAGCCAGAAACATATGATTTTCAAAACCATCGATATATTCATCCTTGTAAGCTGAGGCGATACTGCGTGACTTGCTGAAGCGCGGAATTTTGAGTTTAGGGCCCTGTAGTTGAGGTTTCCCAGTTGGGCTGAAACTCGCTGGAGCGCTGAATAATTTTGAGGTGCAAGTTGGATCAGGTCCAAGGTCCAAAAACATTTTTAACATGAGAGAACATAGCAGAACATGAGTCGCACCATATCCACATACCGAATAAGCTGGGTATTAAGCCTTTTCTAAAATCCTTGCGTCAGAGGTCAAGTCCAAGTCGTGACTTGCAGGAAGGGACGGCACTCTGAAGAAAGGAGAATGCAGCTTTGGAGAGGTAGGGAGTTGAATGTGATGAGACGATAAGCGTTCATGGCACTAAGCGAGTCAAAAGACGAAGCAGGAATTTGGATGGAAACGCGGGCGGGATCGCAATGGGATAGCCACGACTCACGAGCTGATGGCGACGTACGAGGCCAATAAACAATGCTGAACCTGCATGCCCTCCCAATGATCCCTCCATACACAGCTCCAGGTCTTAAATAGCTTGAACGAGGAATGAAACGATTGGGTATGCTTGACACGTTCGCGAGCGCACCAAGGGTTGGTATGGATAGCAACCAGATTCACACATCGAAAGCACTTCCATAGTAAGTGTGAACGTGGATTTGATATCAGATGGAAACGAAGGAAGAGGAAGTAGCTGGAAGGAGTAATTGAATGGCCAGTTAGTTCTAGACCGGGTAATGGAATAAAGAGAACGCGCTGCTCACTTACTATAGAATGTCAATCCCTCCGTCGTGTCTCCTTCAAAACTGTCGTCTCGTCTTAGGGGTAAGAGAGCCCTTCACATTTGTCGTATATTGAGTCTCATAATCGACGCCCAATGCGAATAATTCTCAAAGCCAGAACCGTCTTCATGATTTCCAAGCTAGTCGAGTTGACCAGACTGAGTGTGGGCGATTCCGAGTGTGAGAGTGTCAAGAGTGGGGTATGCCCAGCAGCGACCATGACGGTTAGATGCTGCCGTGATACATTCAAGGTCGGGCCGCTAAGGCCGGCATAATTATTGTCCTCGAATTTCCGATACATTCCCATGCTTTTACCCCATCCGCCAGTTACTTCTTCTCTAGCTATCGAGGTGCTTTCGAAGTGCCATCTTGACTTCTGTTCTTAAGTACTGGTTTTCCGCGCATGCGTCAAGATAACAGTTGGCCAGCCATATATTTGCCCATTCTCGTGAGTCGGTCATCTTTTAAGTTCACTGACCCCATCCCTCTTCGCTTTCTTAATCTGGCATCCTGCCTTCATCGTCTTTCACCTTTACCGTACTGACATTAAACCCCTGCTCATTTCGCTTCGTGCTATCATCGAATAGCCAACACCGTAATAAACGCATACATATCTTCCTCTAAGCGTCACGATGACGCAAACGAAAATAAAGAGACCCGCATCTGCCAAAATGACCAGCTAATATCAAGAAATCCTCTCTCCAACACTTGTCCTATACCCAGCCACTAAAGGTTTGCTTGACCATAGCACAAGTTTCGGGACGCCTTTCGAACTGTGTTGGTGCACACTGCCGGTGTGCCGGACAAACTCCGTTGGGAATCGAAAATCCATGACCGCTATTATATCGATTTGCAAATAGCTGTAATTATCATTCTTTGCTGGGAAGATCTGGTGCTTGTAGACTATAGTCAGCAGGTTCAACTTCTAGTGCTCGCGTAGTTTTCCACCTTCCGATGTGACCATCACCACCTGAGCGCTCGGGACACTGCCGCGAGGTTGAATAATGCATAAAAGGCGGTTAATTTCGTGCGTCTGTCAGTATTCCTTTTCGTTATATAAGATGTCTTCGCACACATTGACGAACCAACCCTCATCAATTCTTCTGAAGAACGGCCTCCTTGCGACGTTCACCAAAAAAGATGGTGTAACAACAACTCCTTCAGCATATCGCGTTGACGTGCTGATTCAAGGGGACAAGATCACCGCTATCGACGAGTCTAGACGGTTGAGTCCTCCGGACGACTCGTTGATAATCGATTGCACAGACAAGTGGATCGCGCCCGGCTTTGTCGATACACATAGGTACCATTACATAGAATCGAAACTCGTCTTCCGGATTACTGATTGGGTTTCATGGTTTTCTAAAGACATGTGTGGATGTCTATAGTCGATGGACACGAGGATTGGACGTTGACTGAATAGTAAGTGGCTTATGAACTACGTATTCCTGTTCCTAAGTGAATGCTACATTCGTTAGTGTAGCAAAATTAACCTTTACTGCAGCTTTGCATGTAACTGCTGAGGACGTCTACAGCGGCGAACTTGCCGGATGTTTGCAAGGTAAGGCTTGCCAGGCCAACATTCCAGATCCACCTGCATAACTAATAATTTTTGACTCTAGCCTTGCATGGGGGTACAACCACAGTGGTAGACCATTTCCACTGCGCCAATTCGGCAGAGCATATCGAGAAAGCTATTCAAGCCACTGCTGAGTCCGGATTACGCTCCATGCTTTGCGTTTCTCGCCAGGTACTACCGTCGTTCAACCAGCCATATGTACTTTTATAACTGATTGCCGCCTCCAGTCCCTCCCAAGTAGTTTCGAGCCCCTTCGCTTCGACAACGACGTCCAAATTTCCGAAATGCAAATCCAGACTCTCAAAACCCTTGCTGCTAAAGATAATGGCCGTCTCACCCCAGATGGACGCGTCACACTTGGATTGGCATATGATATGCAAGGGCTCAATCCGCCTGAAGACAAGCGTATCATCTCTCTTGCTCGGGAACTAAATATCACGCCTATAACCGCGCATTATGTTGGCGGTCCACACGCGAAGGCGTATTCGAAGAAGGCGAAGATGTGGAAGGACGCTGGACTTCTAGCAGGTGATGTTATCTTCTCGCATGGCTCAGATTTGGGGCGTAAAGGGTGTGATGAAGTCGAGTGGGAGCTGTTGAGGGAGAGTGGTGCGAGTATTGCTGCAACGCCTGTATGGTCTTTCTGTAATATGTTTGTGAAGAAGCTGACAGATATGCAGGAAGATGAACTTGGAATGGGACATGGAGATCCTGTCATATACGAAGCGGTTAGGAGAGGTGTGAAAGTTGGATTAGGCATCGTGAGCGCAGTCCTTGGGCGTCATAGTGCACTGACTTACCATCATCGACGACTAGGATTGTGCGTCTATTACCAGTACAGAAATGTTCCCTGCTATGCGATTTGCTTTACAACATGAACGAGGTGGGTTGTTCGACTCACAATGTCATGTTTTTTTACTGATAGCGCCATATTCCTCGATAGGCCGTGTGCATAAGATGACTGCGGACGAAGACAAAGCTCCTAAATACAATGAATTTACCGCAGCGTCCGCGTTTCGTCTCGCCACTCTCGGCGGAGCAGAAGCAGCTCACGTCGAATCCAAGATTGGTTCTATCGAGGTTGGCAAACTTGCAGACATTGTGCTGTACGACGCCAACTCAGTCAATCTCGCGAATGTTATCGATCCGTTTAAGGGTATCGTCTTCCATGCAACGGCTGCTGATGTCGAATGGGTGATTGTGAATGGGGAGGTTGTGAAGAAAGAGGGTAAGTTGGTAAGGAAGGAGTGGAGTGAGGTTGCGAAAGAATTGAAGCGGTGTGCAGGGAATGTGAGGGAGAGGTATAAGGAGTTGGATCTGGATGCGAGATATGATTCCGTTATTAAGCAGTTTGGGTTGGAGACGGTTTAGTGTAGCTATTGGCAGTTATCCGAGTTTCTTTTGTATCATTATGTTGCGTAAAACCAAATAATCTCATGGACTGCTATTATACAGATATTGGATATTACAGTGTTGCATAAAACATGGTCGGCACTCAAACGGTAACTAGTCTGAACTGACGGATAATCGAATCATATTTCCGCTCCAAATCCACGTCTACCATCCTTTCCTTGATGCCAGCAGCAGACTGCTTCAACTTCTTCACGACTTCACTCCAATCCTTTTTTAGCAGCTTTCCTTCCTTCTTCACAACCTCCCCGTTGACAATCACCCATTCAACATCAGCAGCGGTGGCATGAAACACGATTCCACGGAATGGATCAGTGCAGTTTGCGAGGTTAAACGAGTTGGCATCATAGAGTACTATATCAGCAAGCTTCCCTACTTCGATAGAGCCAATTTTGGACTCGACATGGGCTGCTTCTGCACCTCCCAAGGTACCGAGACGAAACGCGGAAGCGGCAGTATAGGCGTTGTATTTCACTGCTTTATCTTCGCTGGCATCGGCTGCGTTGATACGACCTGTACAGACGGTATTGGCCTCAGTTATCGGTTGAGCTCGGAAAGCTGAGTGAGTTTACCTCGTTCGTATTGGAGGGCAAAGCGCATCGCAGGGAACATCTCAGTGCTATTTGCAGATGCACAATCCTAGGAATGGTGGTCAATCTTCATTTATATGATTATGAGTACTCGCACGTACGATTCCCAAGCCCACCTTCACACCCCTTTTAACAGCTTCGTACGTGACAGGATCTCCATGACCCATTCCGAGTTCATCCTCCTGTAGCTATATGAGCCGCCAATACGCAAGTGGGAAATAGTCCAGATGCTTACCGGTGTCGCAGCAATACTAGCCCCAGTCTGCTTCAACATATCCCACTCACTCGGATCATTCCCCTTATGTCGTAAATCGTTCCCATGCGAAAATATCACATCGCCTTTCAACAACCCCGCATCATTCCACGCCTTGATCTTCTTTGAGTATGCCCGTCCGTGAGGTCCACCTACATAGTGTGCTGTGATAGGCGTGATATTCAGTTCGCGAGCGAGGGATAAGACGCGTTTATCTTCTTGCGGGTCTAATCCTTGAACGTCGTACGCTAGACCTAATGTGACCCGTCCGTCTGGAGTGAGGCGCCCGTGGTCCTTGGAGGCAAGAGATTGGAGCATTTCAAGCTGCATCTTGGATACATCAGCGTCGTTATCGAAGCTGAGAGGATCGATGGAGGTAGCTAGGGACTGAAACAAATGTTGATGACTACTCAATGGCAACATGAACATAAACCGTAGACTCGCACCTGACGAGAGACACAAAGCATAGATCGTAATCCCGACTCTGTGGTAGCTCGAATTGCCTTCTCGATATGTGAGACAGAGTTGGCACAGTGGAAGTGATCCACGACGGATGTTGTACCGCCATGTAAAGCTAAACAATTGGGCGTCGACGGTAAGTAGCGTACCTGTCCCTTCGCGCGAGAGCATACCCTGTAAGCATCCAGCGAGTTGACCAATGTAGACGTCTTCAGCAGTGATGAATAACGCCGTGGTGAAAGTATGTTTCGCCAGGCTAGAGTATCAAATGCATCGGTTACGAATGCTTTTGTAGATCGTACACTGAACTTACTATTCAGTCAAAGTCCAATCTTCATGGTTATCGACGACCGACATCCAAACATGTCTATATGCAATGTCAGAGTTCGAAATAAAGATTATAATGAAAAAACCATACCTGTGGGTATCCACAAAACCAGGCGCGATCCATTTGTCTGTACAGTCTATGACCAGACCATCGCGTGGAACTTGCAGTTTTCCCGGTTCTTCAATAGCAATAATCGTATCTCCTGCTACCAGTACATCGACGCGACGAGCATTAGGACTAGCAGTCGTCGCATCAGCCTTGGTGAATGTTGCAAGGAGACCGTTCTTTAAGAGGATCTTCGAGTGCAGCTCTTGAGTGGCCGACATGTTTTGCAAGAGTGGGTGGGCGTCCCAGTTGGAGAAGAAGTATCATCTGAGCTTTTTATAGTGTTATGAGAACCTACACCGGTACGAGGGATCCGTAATTGACACACGCGTTTTTGCTCATGGGTAGATGTTGCTTACTCACTGCGAGAGAAAATAGCACATCCAACACTTGGAGTCCGTCGATTCACAGTTCCTTATGTTCAATCGGAAGATCGGACTAAACAGAGAGCTATTGGATTTCAAATGGTATACGAGTTTGTCGATGTAATCCTTCTAAAGAATGATAAGAAGCACAAGAGTACCACGATATCGTTTAGTATATGAGAACTTAGACGAATGCGTGAGTGGTTAGCAATGTAATAGAAGATGGATACGTACATGTATGTCGCCTGACCAGACAAATTGGTAAGGTGCATGACACCGCTAGTGCTCGTAAAGCGCCCTCCTGTCGTTAAACGGGTATGGTTATTATATTGCTGAAGCCTGCAGAGTGAACTGTAATGGAATCTTGATGCACTAGGGATCCCGAATAAAACCGAGCTCCCACTTCTTCTAGTCCCGATTAGTTGGTTTCTCGAATATGCTTGATGTCAGATGCTCTATCAAGAGCAAGGTTAGATATACGATGGTTGTCCATCTTGCGTTTCACCATTCGTTAAACAGGTTATAAATTGAGTAGCATCGTGGGGATTTTGCGAACCCCCCGGGGCTCAGTGAATTTAAAGTATAAGGGCAGGATTTTGACGCAGGATTCACTTCGATTTATCGTTGAAACTAGAGTCTGGAAGGGTGGAGACGGAGGCGGACAAAGAGCAAGGACATCATCAACGGCGTTGAACACTCTTTTAGTTGAGTTGCTTAACGTGAGAAATACTCAAAATCGCATCAACGTTCCCAATCACGATGTTCAGTGTACCAGGATTGTCGAGCAGCCCTCTTGCCTCTTTCTTGGTCGTTCTCTATTATCTATCTTGGCTGCATAGCAGCCCAGGAGACACTCTTTGACACCAGTTTTATCAGAATCGGAGGGTAGCACGGACCTAGTGAGTGATCTCCACGCATAGCTCATTTAGTGGTCCAATGACATATGAATGGATTTTAGGTAGTGCTTGATAGAGATCCGTAGGAAGCCATGAAGAACTCAACCCAGTCTACGATAAGTGAACTCCTAGCAGGGAGTATTAGAGGAGCAACCCAGATTCTTGTCGGGCAGCCGTTGGACACAATCAAGACGCGTGCACAAATTGCCCCTTGTTAGTTCATTCTTCTTAACCTTCTCGCTGTTGGTGAATTGAAGTGATATTTTGGAAGAGGGCATGTTCGTGGGTCAAGTGCGGCATGAAATTATGGCCGAGGAGGCTGATATGGCATAGAAAGGCCCAATGGACATTCTGTCACAGACGTTGAGGAAAGAAGGGTTCTTCGCGCTCTACAAGGGTATATTCGTCCTATTTTCAATCACTATATTGTTTATTCACGTTCGCATAGGCATGCTATCTCCACTTATCGGAATCGCTGGAGTCAACTCCCTGCTCTTCGCATCCTACGGCATCTCGAAACGCATCATCTCCCCGTTCCCTAATCTCTCCCTCAAAGAAACTGCAGCTGCAGGCGCGATGGCCGGTGCAGCAAATGCCATAATAGCTAGCCCAGGCGTGTAACGATTATGTTCCATCAATCTTCTATCATCTAACTCATCTCTGTAGTTGAGATGTTCAAAGTCGGAATGCAAGGCCAATACGGTGCCGCCACGGACAACACTACCTGACATATGGACAACATTTGAGTTTTTAAAATGCAAGTTTGACAAGAAGTATGAGAAGGAGCTTCACGTGTTGGCGCTGTTGCTTAGCGGATCCACAAGCAGAGTACGCCGATTCTTACCCTCTGACTGGTGTAAACTTATTTCTTATCTCTCGGCCTGCAGATTGCATATTAGCTAGCTTTTACCCCTTCGGTACGTCCTCGTTGTTCTTTACACTCTTGTACATACCAGAGTCATATCCACTGTTATTACAGTTACCGACGGCAACTTCATCATCCCCATCCCGAAATTCGGAACAGGGTTACCTGATTCCCCTTCCAATGGTTCGAAAACGCAAATAAGTGCTATTGCTGGTGGAGTGGTTGGCAGAGAAGCTATTCCGCTCGTAATGTTACTCCTTGATCGCTGTCGACGCGGAAAGGCTATGAATAATGAAACAAGGCCAACAGCATGCACTTCAAGTTGTATGACATCTCATTGCTATTAAAAATAACAGTTTTTTATAGTCTGATCAGGGCCAACACCATCTCCAGGACAGTTGCTAGACCGGCCTTCGCATCACTATTAGATGCTAACGCAGGCGGATCATACTATTCTGGAGGACATAGCTATACGTGAAATCACGAAGGCCAATCCTTCGTTAACCTAAA
Organism: Crucibulum laeve; assembly: GCA_004379715.1. Classification (NCBI taxonomy): domain Eukaryota; kingdom Fungi; phylum Basidiomycota; class Agaricomycetes; order Agaricales; family Nidulariaceae; genus Crucibulum; species Crucibulum laeve. The sequence goes on from ML213646.1 coordinate 176,409, forward strand.
CAATTCCGTCACAAACACATCTAGAGGCCAGTTCTAATTACAGTACTATGTGAATCGAAACGCACCTTCTACGTACGCTAGTGTAGGTCGCGGGTGGAGGACCATCCCCCTGTGTATCAGCCACCATCTCTCGAACAGGACTGAGCCGCATTGATAAATAATAAACTATGTATTCTAAACAGCTGATTTTTGAACGTTATTACTGTAAATTGCCTTTCATTCTTCATTCTAGTCGAGTATTTCAATCTAGCAAAATTATGCGTTTTATGTATTCTTAATTATTTTGCCCTATCTTTACTCCCACGATCCTTTATTACACTATGTCTAGAGATTTTAGCCATGTTGACTTGGAGTCAGTCACGTCGATCTCTGCTTTTTTTCTTCTGCGTTCTCTTGAATCTGTTACTTTATAATCCAACATCAACCGGCTTTTCAGCACTTTCTGTTTTCTTTCGCTTTTCGTGCGTATCTATTTTTAGACTTTTCACAGATGTTAATTTTACATGCCTAGGAACCACTCGGACATTATTGCCTACTTCTTACAGGTATCGAACGAAGTATCTTTATCGCCCTCACCTTCGCGTTAAACGTACGCTCTACTTTGGCCGAAGAGCATATCAATCGCCCATCTCTCGCACTTACATTTATTCTGGATACGGAGCGCGTGAAACTATTTCTCTCTGACCGCATTTCCGAAGCTTCTTTACGGCAGCCGTCAATTGCGCCATTTCAGTCAACCTGCTCCTCATATCCAAGAAAAGAAACCCATAAAATAAAGACTAGAAAATAATATATGCTTACCTTTCTGTGCCGCCCTGATAAAACATGAGCATAGTCTCGGGGAAAAAGCGAAGCAGTGTCGACATCGCCGTCCCCGTTCATGAACCTGATGGAAGGCCAAGTTCTCTTTCGGAAGAGGCTGGACATATCGTAACCTACGGAACAGCACATTCAGATAATCCCTTCTTTGTGAAAGATTTGGAATACACGCAGGAAGAAGAGCAGCAGGTCATTCGAATTCTCGACACTCGACTCTTCCCTTGGATTCTTATTACTACCTTCGTCCTTAATATGGACCGTACCAATATATCGAATGCGATATCGGACAATCTTCCAGTTGATTTAGGCTTCACTATCAATACAGTCAATACAGCTACGGCTATATACTCGGTGCTTTTCTCTATATTTTGTTTATCGGGAGCAGTCATTGCCAAGATAGCTGGACCTGCACGCTGTGAGTCAATAATATTTATCTCTCATATTCCGCTACTAATACATATAACAGGGATTCCTACGCTTATGTTCGCATGGGGACTAGTCACGCTTGCACATGCACTTATCAAGGATAAGGCCGGGTATCTTACTGTTCGATGTTGTAAGTGTATTTATCTTTTTGTGAACGATTTCTTATCTCTACATTTAGTCATCGCCATCACCGAAGGAGGTAGGGTTCCCTGTGTATAAACAATCTTCTGGATGATCATTAACCACAAGAATAAGGTGTCATACCAGCAACCCTAGTATACCTTGGAGGCTTTTATAAAGGAACCGAGCTAGCGACTCGTTGGCATGGTTCTGGGGAGTTCAAACGATTGCGAGTGCTGTCAGTGGCCTAATGGCGAGCGGCCTGCTACAACTGCGAGGTGTCCGAGGACTTGAGGGTTGGAAATGGCTATTCATTGTCGACGGAATTATTACTCTCTTTGTCACTGTTTCAACCTGGTATGTTCTTCATTCACTATTATATTTTAAATCATATAAGCGATGATATTCCAGGTTCTATCTTCCTCGCAACTTGGCTCACACGAAGGGCGGAATCAGAGGATCCAAGTCATGGTTCGACGAAAAACAAGTTCAAATTGCTGTGACGAGAGTTATTCACGATGACCTTTCGAAGCGCATTTACGAGTGAGTGATGATATCTTAATAGAAATATACCAAGCGTCGAGACTCTCACCTCAGGAAACGGGTGACGTGGGTTGATGTCAAAGATTCTCTTACAGACATAGGGATTTGGGGGCATCTATTAATTTCTATGGTTGGTTTGACACCCACAACGCCTCTCAGCACGTGTGAGTATGATAGATCAAGCGAATATTCTCTTCTATAACTAAGAGAATATTCTTCAGACCTTCCTACTGTCATCAAATCATTTCACTTTGATGTGTTTGTTGCGAATGCGCTCACCGCTCCGCCATATGTGCTTCAATGCATAATCATGGTAATATTCACCAGGAACTCTGATCGCATACGTGAGCGTGGACTCCATGGCGCATTTGGAGGTAATGATTCGGGAACTTGCTTTTAAATCGAAAAATTTCTGACTTCAACTGTTAACCTCAGCCGGCTGGCAACTTGTCGGATGGATACTACTCCGCGCACTACCTAAAGGAACCAAGCGAGGTGTTAAGTACATGGCAGCAGTCATCGTAGCTTCCTGGCCATCCACTCATCCACTTAACATTGCGTGGATGTCAGAGAATACAGGGTAGATTTACTTTTAAGCCTTGTGCTGGATTTAACCTAAATAATCTTTAGGAGCGTTGGTAAGAGGACGATTGCCTCTGGGTTAATTATTGGTTCAGGTGAGCCTCCCACTTTATTCTTAAGGGTTGGTACGACGCTAAGATATGTACAGCCAATATATATGGCGTTTGGGGATCACAGGTAACACGAATGACAGCTACTATATTTATGAAATAAAAGCGGACAAATAGCCATAGATCTATCAAGCCGATGATTCACCAGGTCAGTTCATTATAACTCATAATATAGACTTTGTAATACTAATAACTCCTAGATTTCCTAAGAGGAAATATCATCAATATTGCTTTTGCAGGGACGGCGTTTTTGCTTTGGATAGCGCAGAAAAATATCTATCGCATTCGAAATGCTCGAAAAGCCTTTAAATGGGCAGCACTAAGCGAAAAGGATAAAGTTGAGGAAGAAAACAGGAAAGAAGAGAGAGGAAATAAAAGCTTAAATTTTAAATTTACGACCTAATCAACTAAATACATAGCTTTTTCTTCCTTTTACTCTCCTTTCAACTTTGTTCTCGAGCTTTTAAAGGCGTATTGACGGTCCGACGCTTTGCGTTGTCACCAACTTTGCCTTCATTGCGTCATCACCGTTAACCCTATCCGGGACAATGCAATCCTCAGATCTGGATGCTTTCCCTCTTCCTGGCATGCTGAAGCAGACTGCGAGAGGAAACACTATTCATTTCATGGCGCTTACCATCTAACGCCACTGTCAAATCTGCTATTGAGTATGGGGCAATTCTTCTCGCTACCCACACCTTCTATTCAAGGTTAAAAAAAACGTGAATATGAACATGTTCAATAGATTTCCTGTTCCATTTTACCCTGCACATTATGAGTGTGTCGCTGGAGAAGCAATATCTACCTCTATGCACAGCTCCCAATGGAGGTGGAGAAAGATCAAGGACGTCATCGACGTTGTTGATCACTCTTCGGTTGGGTTGCTTAACGTGGGAAATGCTCAAAATTGCATCAACGTTGCTAATCGCGATGTCAAGTGTGCCAGGATTTTCGAGCAGTCCCCTTACCTCTTTCTTCGTCGTTCTCTGCTATCTATCTTGGCTACATAGCAGCCTAGGAGACGTTACTTAGCACAGATTATATCAGAATAAGAGGGTAACACGGACCTGGTGAGCAGTATCTCATTTAGTGGTCGAATAGCACACGAATGGACTTTTGGGTCATGCTTGATAGGATCCATAGGAAATCATGAAGAACTCAACCCAGTCTACGATAAACGAACTCCTGGCAGGGAGTATTGGAGGAGCAGCTCAGGTTCTGGTCGGACAGCCGTTGGACACAATCAAGACGCGTGCACAAATTGCTCCTCGTCAGTTCATTCTTCTTAACCTTCTCGTCGTGGGTGCACTGAAATGACATTTTCAAAGAGGGCATGTTCGTGAGTCACGTATAGCATGAAATTATGGCGGAGGAGGCTGATATGCGTAGAAAGGCCCAATGGATATTCTGTCACAGACGTTGAGGAAAGAAGGGTTCTTCGCGCTCTACAAGGGTATATTCGTCCTATTTTCAATCACTATATTGTTTATTCACGTTCGCATAGGCATGCTATCTCCACTTATCGGAATCGCTGGAGTCAACTCCCTGCTCTTCGCATCCTACGGCATCTCGAAACGCATCATCTCCCCGTTCCCTAATCTCTCCCTCAAAGAAACTGCAGCTGCAGGCGCGATGGCCGGTGCAGCAAATGCCATACTAGCTAGCCCAGGTACGTAGTGACTATGTTTCACCAGTCTTCTATCATCTAACTCATCTTTGTAGTTGAAATGTTCAAAGTCCGAATGCAAGGCCAATACGGCGCCGCCACGGACAAGCGTCTACGAGTCGTCTTCATGGACATGTGGCGCGATTGGGGATTCAGGAAAGGAATCATGCGTGGATATTGGGTGCGTCTGGTCACGTTCAATTTTCGTTTACAAGCACTGAGGCAAAGCAGATAACACTGGCGCGTGAGATCCCTGCATATGCTGGGTATGTGTCTTGACCTTTCCTGTTCTTTTCATAATGCTAATGCGAGATTCACAGATTTTATACTGGTATACCCTCCTTACTAAGTCCACGAAACACTGCCTGAGATATGGATAGCATTCGAGTTCTCAAAACGCAAGTTTGGCAAGAAGTATGGAAAAGAGCTTCCCGTGTGGGCGCTGTTGGCTAGCGGATCCACAGGCGGAGTACGCTAATTCTTACCCTCTCTAACGCTTTGGTGTAAACTCACTCCTTATCTCTCGGCCTGCAGATCGCGTATTGGCTAGCATGTTACCCCCTTGGTACGTCCTCGTTGTCCTTCTACGCTCTCAGGATGCATGCCGACCCCACACTATAGACGTCGTGAAATCCCGTGTTCAGCTGCGTGCAACACCGCCATCGGGAACACCAGTACAGTACATCGCACACGAGCTCAAGACGATCGTGGCTGAGAGTGGAGTGTGAGTTACCCTTTCGTCTCGGTTTCCCTAGCTGCGTTTTCTGATGGTTATGCTTTCGATCTTATAGGTCAGGCCTCTTCCGTGGTCTGTCACCATCATGTATGTGTCTCCTCACTCGTTGTCGCTTCACTTCATTAACGGCGTCCTGTACACGCGCGATCAGTGCTCCGAAGGTAGGCTTGCATACATCACCCTCTCCTAAACCCGTGCTGATCATTAAACACGCAGTATACCAGCAGCTGCGAGCACCTTCGCTGCATTTGAACTGACGCGAGAATATCTTGAGAAGTTTACAGGTGTATAACCATGGTACAAGGTGTATACTAACATTTAAGAGATGGAAATACCAATATGTATTTATATTTCTTTAGTGGAACATAGAGCTGAATTGCTCAGTTTACCATTGACGTTGCCTGCGTTGTTCAAGGGTTTACTTTACTTATCTCGCAGAAGATGACTGAAATTAGGTTGAACTTAAATATGAACTCGACGCAAGACGATTATCCTACGAACAAATACAGGAAAGAATATATAGGTATCGAGACCCGACAAACCAACGAAGTTCAGGTCATGGCGAACTTCAATCGGCTAACTCGACGTTAGGATCGTATACAATCTGAGCTGAGCTCCTGCGTTCATGATCTTTGTCAGAAGCTGTATGTTCCCTACAAAGCAAACACGTACCGTTTCTCAACACCCTAATTATCGGTGCATAGGTAACTTGAGCAATGGGCCACGAAATGGGGATGAGTGAATACGCACGTTCTCAACCCAGCTAATCTGCGCCTTCAACTCTGTAAGTCCAAACAGCAGGATGATATCATAATAGACCGTATAGTATTTCCCTCTAGGTCCTTGAAGTGGTTGCAAATTCTTACACAAAACCGAGAGATCTGCATTGACGAAGCAGAGAGAAGAGAATTTTTCTATAAACATAACCGTCATTTGGCATAGGGAAGAATATGATATTACGACGTCTACTCACTGGTATCGGTATCTCTCCATCTGGGATTTGCGATGTCGCCTCTGTAGCACTCAATCTTTACCTTTATATCCTGAATTCCTACGAGAGTAGTTTGTTGCTCCGAATATGACCTTCTAAACTCTTCTGTTTCGCAAACTCGTGTATCCTATGGATTGAATGTTAGCGTCAGCTCCAAAACAAGTCGATTGGAAATGTCTACCTTGGGAAGAATAACATCAAACGCGCCTCGAACAGCTTTATGCCCTGACATGGTGATAAAAACGGAGTTCAACCGCTTAGTGTGTTCAGGGTCGGAAGTATCGTAGAGCTCTTGACAGGGAGTCCCGTACGCGAATTTGGCTACTCGGGCGCGAACAGAATGGTCAAGGTAGAAGGAAACAGCACCGTCGGCGACTGCTTTATTACTGTGGAGATATTGGTATTATATATCCGTCAAAAACCATAACAAATGACAGGCTTACACATGGCTATCAGGTCGGCAGAAGCTCATCCCAGATTTCTCAAGAGAATCTTTTAGTCGCGAGAATAGCCAATCGCTAGCAGCAAATCCCCCAACAAGGAAGACAGACTAATTTGAAATGATTAACATGTGAGGTGAAGCGGTTTTTCAACGCACTGATATCCCTTTAGGTGCAGAATTGCGTTGGTCAACAATGGCTTGCGTGATACACTTGACTGAGGGTTCAAAGAATGAAGCGACGTCGGATCTGAGCATCATTCTGAGAGTGCAGTGAACAATTGATGATGTACCACTCACCCTTGTAGCTTCAGCTGTCCCGATCGAATTCCTACTTTAAGGTCTTTATCACGAGCTGAGCCAAACTTGATGTACTGAGGATCGTTCACATTCCTGAATCTAAGTTTGGTCGTTTTATCGAAACATCTCTTGATGTGGTCAACATCTTCGACGTATTTGGAGTCATGGAGTAATTCTAGAGAAAGAGAAGCGATTAGACCAAATACTGCAGCAGATGGATGCGCAGTACGCACGTTCAAGGAACACTCGCGCTGCATGGGTGACGAAGATAGAACCTTTGAAGTAGCCTAATAGCACAGAGAATTAGGCAACTTACAAATGGGATTATATCGTCTAACATACATTGCGGGGCAGCAATCTCTTCGAAAGAGACTTTAGCATTTCCTAGTTGAGATTGTCCATAAGCACTAATATCAATTGTTCCTCCTCCTGCGTCGACTATCAGGACCCCTTCCCCTTTCTAATACATCTCCTATTAGTACCAATAACTGCAAATTTTCAGAATTTCACAAGGAGAAAGTACCTTCATGGCATCAGTGGTCAGTCCACTTTGGATGCAGTAATGAAGACTAGCTTCCCCTTCAGTGACGAAAGTAATACGAGACTGGCCTGCAGCATCGTCAGGAACTAAACCAGCGAGAACTGCAGCTCTACGCATTTGGCTCTGCTGATGACCTTCCCAGCCATTTGGGTGAGTCAGCACGAAGTCAATATTTTTCTCAACGGATCGCCACAAGTCTGCACCATTCGCGTGGGTATCTTCGATATACGTGCGTGCACAACGATATAAATATCGTAAGAAGTCAGATAAGACATCTATTGCAGACTTTCCTAGAGGGAGGGGAGGTATCGCTGCCGTGACGTGTGCCGCTGATTGTGTCTTTGGACGAAGATGTAATTTAAACCTATGAAGGATGTGAAATTTTAATTAAATATTGATCTCAGTTGAACACTACTTAGACTGACCATTCGGCCTTTATCCATCCGTTTTCTTCAGCCGAGTCTTCGATTCCTTCTGCGATGGCCTCCGCACCAGCGGCTTTCATCGTGCCATTTTGGTCGTAATATATGATTGTCGGGATTTTAGAATCACCCCCAACATTTTCCTGCGCAGGGAACCTAAGCGGCAGTACGCCAGTAAGCAAAATTTCTAACGAGCGGTGACAGGATTTTACTTGCCTAGTTACTCCTTTAATCTCGGGTACTTGCCCTGGGTCCAAAATACTGTTTAAAGAAGATTAAATCGTGAAACAAAAGAGGATTAAAATGCAGTGTACCTATATGAGATACCACTAAACGTTGTGCCAACGTCGAACGCTAAAATAACTTTCCTAGAGGAGCCGGTATAGGCAGTGCGAGTGGACATGGATCGTACTACAGTAAGAGTGAAGATTGTTTGTAGCGATTCCAACGTTCCGTGGTTTTTCTACATCTGAAGCCTGGAGTCCTGCTCTGCATGCAAGTACACATCGTTGAAAACACGTTGACAACAACACCGTGCACATTTCTATATGATCGTGATTAGAATCTGATTATGTAGCCGTTAGACGCAAATTCACGCACTTGAGCAGGTTAGGGTGACGTTTTACAAAACTATTTTCCATTGGATTTAACGTTGTACCGGCTTCTTGAGCGTTTTGAGACCAGTAGCCACTGCAAGAGAAAGTTAGCCGTCTAAAAGGAGCAGAATATTGCGAAATCGAATCGAGCCTTCAAACATGAGAAAACACACAAGATCAGCGGGCAGCGTACACGTTGCAAGCCTCAAATGCCTTAAACGTTGTTGATGTACGCTTATGCGGGGAGGTAGATGGCGGTACAGATACACTCTAATCCACAACTCCAGACCACATTCAGCACAGCTTGAGCTCATCTCGCCGTTCATATGGAGACTTGCCTGTTTGGTGATTTAATACTAGGAAAAGTCTAGCGTCTAAGCTTTTATATGGACAATCGCACGTAATGACCACGAGGCAGTCAATAGATACCTCAGCATGCGTCTTGCACGTTGCGGAGAGGTGTTCCAGGAGGTCGATTGTCGTTAATAGGGTCCAAACAGAGCATCACGCAACGAAGAATTCACGAACATGAACCGTCTCGGCACTATGCTCTCTACACTCACCGGAGTGTTCACTTCCAGTCCTCCATCACCAGAAACGATGCGAGGGAATACTCCTCAGATATTAGTGAGGCCGCCAACCGAAGCGGATAGCGAAGGAACATATTCTCCTATGGAAAGAGAACAGTACGATCGCAGGACAGGGAAAAGAAATGTCTATGATTATTCTTACCCGGACACCATGTCGAGGGATTCATCTGCATCGCGTCAACGAGGAACCAAGAAAAACCACCATAAATCAGAGTCGCGTAGATACAGGGAGGAGTTACATGTGCTGGAAGAGGAGAGGCAGGCCCTATCAGAAAGTTTGCGCCTTGTAAAGTCTGAAATGGACGCTGTAGAACGTCGAGCGCAAGAGGCTGAGGAGCGGTTGAAGAGGCGATCAAAGGAGTTGCGCGATGCGAGCGACCGAAATCGCGAACTGGAGATGCTTCTTCAGAAACGCGAAGACGATCTACGTCGCATGGATGCACAGTATACTCAAACTAGACAATTTCTCGATACCAGGACTGCCGAGCTAAAAGGTGCCCAAGTCTTCCTTTCCACTGCAGATACTGTCTCCGGAGGTGAATTGATCGTTAAGCTTGAGGCTCTCAACTCGGAGATTTTTCAATGTGCAGCATATTTAGCAGAATCGTTTCCTTACACCAAGCCAGAGGGAGAACGAGAACTTCGTTTATCCAGCGGGACAGAGAGACTCAAGAAAGTTCTTGGAGAGCGGTTGTTCATGATTATCATGAACAGATGGAAGACTGAGCTGGACGAGGTTGATCCTCTCCCGGTACAGGTGGCTCTGCAGTTTCTCATAATATCTTGGTCGGCCCATATAATCACCGCCTGGAGTATCGACGACCCCAGATTCAGTACAAAGATGGGTGATATCTACAATAAGATTAGAAAATCAGGTCAGTTTAAATTTTAAATAAACAGCGATGAACATTTACGAACGTTCTTTTCTGATATCATTTTTGAGTATAGAAGAACAAGCGATTTCCGGAAGATGGAGAGCTATTACCAATCGAAAGACAAGATCATCGATGAGTAGATCTCCCGGGATCCTTGATGGGCTCCTATCCTATATTCTGGACTTGCAGTTGATTGCAGGGTGGCGCGTTAACGAAGCAGACAAGCTGGCCAGCGTAGGCACACTAAAAGAACGGTTGACACCCATTGTGAAGTCAGTGTTCGAGGTAAAATCCGCGATCGGTGAGGGTATCACATCAGCGGACATGGACCCACTTATTATCCCCCCAGGGGAGCCTTTCAATCCCACGACAATGGAGAATGCATATGAAGAACACCGACAGAAAATCTCGGAGGAGGAATCTCGACGAGGGATTATAGTCGGATGTACGACGGAGATGGGTTTGAGAATGGCTGTCATGAGAAAACTGACCAATGGGACACTTCAACCTCACTCCGAAACTATCCTTAAGCCGAAAATCATTACAGAAGCTACGTTGCTTGAGGCAGTAGGAGCCGAGACGAGAAGCTTGTGAAAGATTAGGGGACTTGGTCAGCGGCATTGAAACCCCACGTTGACGGTTTACTTAGTACTTTAAATTGCATGGTGTCGTAGTTTTGTAGTCTAGATAAAACTGAAAAAGCTCAAGGAGGTCAGCGAAAAGAGTCTTAATTTCAGGCTGTGTTGCAGTTACCAACAGTTGCGACGTCATTTGCGTGACTCATAAGCGGGCCGTCCCACCGCCCCACCAACATTCATCGAAAACCTTTGGAAAACGCAAGATTCTTACATTCCATGAGATTTTCAACGCATACTCTA
>ML213647.1:0-13351 GCA_004379715.1 Crucibulum laeve
GTTAGTTAGATTCTACCTACAGTATATAAGGGGCCTCGTATTCGACCTACGAGTCCCCAAGTTCTACCAATTGGATATTACCTACGCCAGTCTATTCAGTTCACCTGAGCTTCTACCCCTCTCGTGTGGCCGAACCGTGATCTACCTCACGCTTCCGTCACAACCAAACAACGTCAACAAATGTTGGTATTAGCCGCTCAGCAGTTGCAAGTCGCAAGTTGAATGACGAGGTTGCACTGGGTACTTTTCATTTGCACAAGTCAAAATGGAAGAATTTCAAGGACAAGATTCTTGAATACGATAAACATGCAACCTTTGATGAAATGAACTCGCAAAGGGTTTGTCATTCACCCTGTGGCAAATTTCAGATGATGAAAGAGCCATATAACATATCGGCCTTCATCAACCACGTTGAAATTTGCAAGAATTGATCTATGGCTGGTATACCGACATTAGATTTTCTTTTCAACGTTAATGGAAAGAGAAGGGCAGGCATCAAACCATCACCTCCAGATCCTCAATCGGCATTGCTGCCCTGCCCAGGTCTAACTATTCAGGATCATGAACGAATCCCACTCTACCTTTCCAGAACTCCAGCCAAAGGGGGAGGAGCACCACGTATTGACCGACTTTCATCTATCTTATATCCCAGAGAAGATTTTCTAAACTTAACCCAAGCAGAGAAGGCAGATGTGCGAGCTTGTCAGGCTCTGAGGAATCATTGGCATAATGAGCCTCGTTTTGGCCATGTCTACTCAACTTCATGCAGGAAAATTGCAAGGCCATCTTCCGATAGAGATCATTGTCACGAAAATAGAAAGTGCCTTGTAAGGTCTTAAGCCTTAAGTCTACTTAAAAGTACTCGTAAGTTTTAGCAAGTCTCGCCCAATTACTAATAAGGCAGTGCACTGTCACACAAACCATATTAAGGGATACAGCTAAGAAATGTAAGGCATGTTAAGGCTTAGGGAGGTTTAGAGGGCTTCAAGAGACTGATCAGTGACATTCAAGGCTTGTTAATATATAGCAAGCTGATAATATATTATAACAAACATATAGAAAATGTATTACTTATAACATTTCACTTTTGATCTCAACTCAGCGACACATTGAGCCGATAATATATTATAACAAGCATACAGAAGATGTATTACTTATAACATTTCGATGGAAACTGTTGTATAAATAGTTGAAGACGTGAATATAGTGACAGACGTGACATGAGCTCCTGAGGTGAGGATTCCTTGTCTAGAGCCATTGACGTTCGCGCTTGGCCTTGAAGCTTTGAAGATGCTACTGGAACTTCGGCGAGGCTGGTCCAGACCACCTGGACTGAAGCTATATGATCCGAGAATGATGACTAAGGAGCTCACAAAAAATGTATAAAAGGACGCGTTTTTCGCTCACAAGTTTTGGCAGGGATGATGGTGAAAGGAGTTGGAGGGCCTTAGGTAGAGGGAAAAGGATTGGAGGTGAGTAAAATTGTAATAATATTCGTTACATGAGCGAAACGCACTCACAAACGGGTGACAGGATAAATTGAGGCGGGTAATAGCCGGACGGAGTTTAAAGGGTGGTGTATAAATAGATACAGATAGCTAGTATATAGATAGCGATTAGATTTGAAGTAGATAGCGTCGTAGAAATTGATATCCTTGCTTTCATTTTGCTCGTTTCGGATTAAATTGATTACATTCATTTATATTCCATTTATATTCCATCTACTATTATTTTATTGTTATATCTATAGATCTGGATTTTTTTTCCAACCGGATACAGATGAGCCTTATAATTCACTGTAAGGATGGTCTAGACTTGCAAGCCAGGCAGCCCGGCCTTAAATGCTATTATAAAACTACACTACCTGAAATGGCCTTGCAAGGCACCCTTGCCTTAAGCCGTTACAAGGCCCTCCAAGCCCTTGCGAGGCATTTTTGATTTTTGTGACAATGGTAATCCGTGCATTGAGTGCAGTGCCCTATTTCAGGATAGGTCTTTCAGGACAGCCTTGAAATGCGAGCCACCAAGAGACAAAGACCTCAAGTTCATCCCCAAGATACTTATTGATGAAAATTCCATTAACTGGTGGGCTAAGATTAGGGGATTCCGAGAGATTGTCGAAGCGTGTAAATCTGTAAGTGCCCAACCTTATTGTCCGATTTGAGTGACAAGTGCTAAGATAGGTATCCAGAGCCCAGATGATCCATGTCTCTTATATTCGAAGATGGTCCTTCAAGGGAAGTTCAAGGACAACGAAATATTCAATGGTTTAGTAGAAGCAATGGTCACCTACAAGGATAAAGAAACGCATGGGGTTGGCTTTCAGAACTTCAAATATGCTCCTGGTGTTATGGAGTTCGCCCAAATCATCAATATCCATAGCCCTCGAGCTTATCGTGCTGTTCATAAAGTCCTACAGCTGCCAACAGCGTGCAGCAACCAGTGAGTTTTCATGTTAATAACACATAATTCATTGCTGAGATGGTGTCTTAAGGATCAACCGTGCTCGAGAGCCTCGCTTTCCTATTGGCATCCAGCCAGAGATGTTTAGTCGGATTGTGTCGCATCTTGAAACTATGGACTATCATGGCCCACTTGGTCTTGCATGTGATGATACTCAACTTCTGGCTGCCCTTCGCCCCTATCATGATAAAGAAACTGGCCAACATTATTTACTAGGCAGAACAGGAGGCCCAATGCTTCTTGCTCAGCCTGAAGAGTTTGAGAAGCTCTTGGATCAAGGAATGGTTGAGAAGGCATCTAAAGTACGTAGGAACGCATCCTTGAATAACTCTTGTTGTTATTGACTGTTCTGCCACGTAGCTGCGTCTTTGGTGTCTTCAAGTCCCTATGCCGGAAATTCCGACCATTATTGCTGCTGCAAAGGCAATTTCCAACTCATTAACAGCAGATGATCTTTATGTAGACCTGGAGCGTCTTTTAGATGGTCTCTTTCAACATGGCTTGAAAGTAATTTCATATGCAGCTGATGGGTCCAGTGTTGAACGTGCCATCCAGCGTAAGCTTGACCAAGCATGCAAGGCTCGCCGTACCTTGTTCATAAGCCATCCAAGGTTTGGCAAGGAGAACATAGCAGTTACCATTCCATTTTACGTCCATGGGACTCAGCAACACCCTCTTGCAATTCTTCAGGACTCTCAGCATGGACTCAAAACTTTTTGAAATGCTGCTTGCAGTGGCGCGCGGATGCTCACACTAGGAAACTATGTGGTGCTCTATGGTCATCTACGTCGTTTATCAACAGAAGGTGGACCTCTCTTCAATCGCGACGTGATTAAAGTCGATCGGCAGGATGACAGCGCCGCTATCCGCCTCTTCTCCGCAAATGTTCTCCAGTGGCTCATAGAGAACTATCCACAGTTATTGGTACCTATCATCTACCTCTTTGTACTTGGAGAGCTCATCGATGCTTACCAGAACCAGCATATAAACCATCTTGAGAGGGTGAAGATGGTTCTCCGCACTCTCTTCTTTATGGAGATTTGGGAGGAATTTATAGATGAAGCAGCCTATCCAAAAGCAAAACACTTTCTTTCTAAGGAAGCCTGTGACATCGTCCAATATCTCATCTATGGATTTTTGACGCTGATCGTCATTTTTCGTGACCATCTCCCTGAAATATATCCTCTCCTCCCATGGCTGCTCTCAACCGAGCCGTGTGAGCATGTCTTTGGGGTCTGTCGTCAAATCCTAGAAGACTTTACCCTCCTTGACTTCCATCATATGGTTCCAAAGCTCTTTCTTTGTCTTCGTGAATTCTCTCTTTTCGGTCATTTCTCAGATGGGAAGGAACGCGCAAGCGGCTATACACATAATTATCATGATATTCGTGGGATTGACATCAACGCTCTGTCAACCTTCCCAAGCAACCACGAGATCCAAGATGCAGCAACAACTGCCTACCACGAAGCTGAGAATCTCTGGCTGCTGCTCGGATACTGCCCAGTCGCCTATGACGATAAGGCAGGCAGTACGGTCACCAAGCTTCCGTCAATTTCAGCCTGGTTCACGGCAAAGTCACACTGCCCTCCTATTCGACCAAATGATTCTGCAACATGCTACAATGCCGTCGATGCAGAAGCTGTGGATTCTGACTATGACAGCGACGTAGATGTTGAATATCAACATGGGAACAACCCTTCTGAGGCGGCTCTCGTCTTGGAGGCAATGGAAAAGGCAGAGAGATTTGGCAATTTGTCATTTGTGGAAGAAGATGAAATCAACCGGTTAAGTTTTGCAGCTATTTCACTTTCAATCAACGATTCTCTTCGGATGTGAGTTTATTCGACAGATTTTGGCACTCTTAACTGATAAGCAGGGTCTTAGACACGAGCTTCCTGAACTCAATGGCGACCAGCTCCAGCAATCGCTGCGAAAGGAACACTCGAGCATTGCATACACATTAGGTCACTGCTTACCTGCTGTTGTCATGCCTGAGGAACGTTGTACGGTCCTTGATATTTCAGGCAACGAGATGTTGGATTTCTCAACATTGATCAATCTCCGTAAAGATCACCAACGACTACAAGCTGCGACTGGAACCAGGAAACCCCAGAAGTCTACGACAGCAGGCGTGGTGGTCTCATATTTCAGCGATCCAATGTCAGCATCCAGTACATCAGATGCACCATCTACATCGGAAACAAAACTATCGCGTCAGGAGCTTCTTCGTCAGTTCAATGCTGTCATCAAAGCACAAGAGGATAGAGGAGTAGCCACTGCAGTTGGGTGTAAGTTACGCCACAGTAACCCAGGTAGAAAGCCAACTCCGGTAACTGGTAATTCAGCCAATGCAGCTGAAGTGTCTGCTAAAGATAATCAAAAGGTCTGTGGCTCGTACGTTGGCTTTCTACACTATATTAATTATACACTGCCGACAGTTGCTAAACAAGCGGATGAGGTCTTTTGGCAAATACCAACGACTGCCGAGGGAGCTTAGAAATGCAAGAGTGACCGTTCTTTCTCCCTTAACTTTCTTCAATGATGGAAAGCCTCTGAAGGAGCCAATCCTCAATGGCTCATGGTACGGGTTCGTGTTTGTAGATGGGAAGATTGCGATAGCTCGAGGTGATTATTCCTCTTGGCTGATTGGAGGGATTCACGGCGCTAACATTTTTTCAGTGCTCTCGCTCTACTCCAAATCAGGTGGCATGAACGGCAAGCATGGCTGGGTTCCGCAAGTTACCACAATCACTTCGGCTTCCAACATTGCAGTGCAACTTTACCAGAATGTCAGTCGTTCCCGGTTCCGCACATTCCAATCGGCAGGGAAGAATAATATACAGATCAAGAAATACGGGTTAATATCGGGCGTACAGTTCTTGTGCATCCTGGCCGCTGCACCGAAGCTATTCAACGACGAAACCTTTCTCGAAATATCTGAGAGCGATATTGGGATGTACGGCAGTCTTACTATCTCCAAAGAGCATATTTCCGCAGCTATTAAGATTTTTAAAGGTAGAAAGTACGATGAAACTGATGAGGTGGGGGAGGATGACTAGATCGTAGTAGATACTCAGAAAATTTCGAAAAGCAGTTATGAGATGCGAAAGAGAATTTTTTGACGATTTTTTAGCTATTTTTGACGATTTCTTTTGAGGTATATACCCATAGTCCGGAGAAAATTGGGCCAACCGAAATGTGGGTGTCGTTATCCGGAGATTTTTGACCAAAAGGTTGTCCGGAGGTTTTGCCCTTCCGGCTGAAACGACCTCTACTGCTATATTCAGGGGTCCTGGTGAATTTGTGTTAGCTTGAGAAATGAAGACAGGGACGACAGGGATGCACGAATGCATTCAACGAGTCCCTTACTCGGAAGATACACAGAAACGAGGGAGAACGAAAGGGATTATGAAGAATGACGCAGCTTGATTCTCCAGCTCAGGGTATTCATACATCTCCTAATAAGTATACACTTCAGCGTCCTATAACTTCGTTTTTTCAAGATGAGTGGAGGGGACGGCCTTAGTGAACAGGAGGGCAGGCGAGCGATGACAAAGGTAAGAGAAATTTGGTGTATGTGCGAGAGGAAAGGCAGACGGGAGGTGACTGCGGATCATAGAGGATGATGAGTGAATCTTTGTAGCCTGCGAAAGGAGCACATAGTGGAGGACAGGGATGCATCAATGGTGGTTGCCACAGGCAGATTAGTTGCGAATGTTGGAGAGGCGGTGAGCTATTCAAATAACAGAGCATTCTAGAGAGGACAATGATGTAGCAGCAAAACAGGATGGGAGGACAACCGTCTCTGTTATCCATATCCGACCCACTAGTCAACCGGTCACGCAGTCACGCTCCGCCAATTTTGGCGCGTGATATGATCAACTTCATACCCATCTTTGCAGTGCTTCAGGTGTTGGCATGGCACATTGCAAACTTACACATCGCTTTCTTTCCTTCATCCACTACTCTCTGGTACTACTTCACAAGTGCTCATTTCTTTCTCCTTCAGCATTACCTTTCAAGTGATTTCCACCGCTTCAAGTCAAATAGAAGGCCTTCGATATAGTAAGATATCTCGATTTTAGTATAATGAAGGTCCTAATAGCACATAGAGATTCACCTTTAAAATCACGGCACCTCTTTAAATCTTTAAAAATCATGCAACTAAACGCTTTATCTCAACCTGAAAGATCTAGCAATCACTCCATTGTTGATTCTGAAAAAATGATCAAACCATCTGAAAGATCACTAAAGACTTTGAAGGGACATACAGAAGCAGTCTGGTCTGCCGCTTACTCTCCAAATGGAAAACTCGTTGCTTCTGGCTCTGATGATCATACTATCAGAATATGGAACTCATATACTGGTATGGAAGTTATGGAGCCACTGAACGGCCATAAGGACTCAATTTACTGTGTATCATTCTCTCCTAGTGGGAAACATATTCTCTCAGCCTCTGGTGATAATAGTATCCGCATCTGGGATGTAACTACTGGGCAGATGGTTGGAAATCCTCTTGAGGGACATACAAGTAGGGTTTACTCTGCTGCTTATTCTCCAGATGGCCTACACATAACCTCGGGATCTGCAGACAAAACCATCAGGATATGGGATGTTGAGACTAGAAGAACAATTCTTGGCCCACTTAAGGGTCATTCGGATGATGTAAACACTGTTACATATTCACCTGATGGAAAACATATCATCTCTAGCTCTTCTGATTCATCAGTCAGATTCTGGGATGCTAGAACTGGAGAAACTATAATAAAGCCCCTTGTTTGTCCTTCTGGTGTTATCTCTGTTGCCATTTCACCAGATGGAAATTTCATTGCTTCAGTATGTGAAGATTACAATGTATATCTCTGTTATTCTGAGGCTGGGATACAATTCATGGGACACTTCAAATGCACTTCAGAGATTGTCAACTGTGTTTCATTCTCTCCCTGTGGAAAATATCTTGCATTATGCTCTTCTGATGACACAATCAGAGTCTGGAATGTTGTCACTGAGGAAGAATCAATATCAGTACTAGAAGGACATGGAGCCTTGGTAAATTCTGTAGCTTACTCACCTGATGGCCAACACATTGTCTCTGGATCTAATGACAATACAGTTATATTATGGGATGCAACAATTCTAGGTATGTTGCTATATTTCCATAAGAACATTACATATTGATTGACTTCCATTTCTTAGGAGATAATGAGAGTTGGTTTCTTCAAGTATATACTTATTTAATTCTACTGGACATCAGCTAATGCTGGTATTATTCATAGAAACATGCATCCAAGGTCCCAGAATCAGATGAAACTCAATTGAATGGGCACAATGAATCTTTGGAAAGTTTTTCAGTCAATTCTGAAAATTATCCCAGCAGACATCCAGAACTGAATTTCTTTGAATACAAGGTATTAATCTTCAACACAGCACTGTTATATGTAATCTTATGCTGTATACCAGCTATCAGAATTCTCAGGAAGAGATATTCTTGAAGAAGAAACACTTGAGCTTTGTACTAGGAAAGAGGAAGGACTACAAGAGAGACAAATCCCTTCTATGAAATCACCAAAACTCATAGAAAATGGAGGCCAAGGAGCTGAAATCATGGATATTGTTTCATGTCACCAACAGCAGAAAGACTTCAATGGAAATCCTGCATTTGCATCCCCGGCTCGTCAAACATATGTGAATTTATGCATTATCAAGTTTACTATTGCTGATAATCTTCCACAGGTGGTCAATAATGTCCTATTGGATCCGCCTGAGTCCGTTACACTACAGGATGGTAGGAAAAGATGGAAGAAACTCTTCTTCTGTCTTTAGACTTATGGGCAGCACCGGCATGTGTGATAAAAAGAGGTGAAATTCTATATGATCACAGTTCAGTTATGAAGAAGCAGTGAAATAAATGAATAGTTTTACATCTTCCCTACATCTCTAGTGAAACTTTCTAATCGCATCTTAATTTTAACTAACATAAACGCTGTGCCTGCATCTACCTATCTCGAAGAGAAGACAGCTTCTAGCAACAGAGAAATGGAAGATAAAAGTAGGCATTACCATAGGCTGGAATTCGAAGAAAACTTGAAATACTGTATCTTTTCTTTATGGATATTTGTGTAGAAGAGGGCATCCCCTAGAGAAGTTGCGTTAGGTCAGATTCTGATAATTTGGCTTGACTCCCTTGTATTTAACCTACATTGCTTCTCAAACATCTAACACCGATCCGATCCTTCAACCTCATGTCTTCTCTGCCAAAAGCGATAAAGAAGAGACGAAGCCAGCGAGATTGCTCAAGGGTTCCCATTATCATTAGAAGCGTTTATGTATATAAGTAAGAAATTCAGGATAAGGGAAGAAGGGAGGAGGAAGTGAGATAAACGGATCACGCATATAGCACCGAATAGTGGTAGTGAATTGACTGAGAATTCCTGTCTGGCTGTCCGATTGACCTCCTTCTCGATGCAAGCTTTCTTATTGACCGTAATCTTGTGTTTCCACCTCGCCGTTCCTTTGACTGGAAATACAGAGTTAAAGAGCTGGCGGAATTTTCAAGGAGAATCAGTAGCCAATAGGATTATCAGTCAGCGACACGCAAGTATTGCACCTTCAAACTTGGTGTATGTTTGGCAAACGCAACCGCTCCAAATAGCGTAAGTATGATGTCCTGATTGCTGGCGCCTTCTTCGACAACTCGTTATCAATTCACTCATCAGGTTTGGGAACGATAGTAAGCGAAATGATCATTATAGCCTATCCTTCTAATTGTATGATGCACAGCTCTTTAGCCTTCCGATTCGACCTGAGCCGCCCAAACTTGGTACGGCGTGCTGAACGTCTCCTCGAGCTTTCACGAAATCGCAATGATCTTCTCGCTGCCATTCAGCGCGTTAGCACCGAACGCAACTCGCTGATTCCTTTTTCCTTGCTACCACTAGAGTTGATCTGGCAGATATTTCTACTATGTACTTTCCCATTTGACACCATTCGCCACATTTCCCAAGTTTGTCGCCTATGGAGAAACATAGCAATTCACTTTCCGGTCTTATGGACCGAACTCCCTCGAATTGGTCGCATTAACAGCTTCTGGTTGGAGGAGATTCTTAGTAGATCAAAGGAACATCCACTCATAGTCTCCATCTCTCCTGACTCGGTTGAAGAGGAGACCCCAACTTAGCTTGGACTCATCATTGTTCTACGCCACGTCCATTGAATTTCGAAATTTTCTTACAGAAGTACACTCAAAACGACGCCTGATCGTATAAACTTAAAACTGATAAAAACTTCCTTTAACGAGGAACACTACTTCTTTCAGTACTTGATCTATAACCAAAGAACTATGTGTCTTGGGAATTTCCATCCGTAGAGTGCCCTAATCTTCGAGAGCTGCGGATAGACAATGGTACATCACTCAATCCAGGATTTCTTCCAAATCTGACCAGCCTTGAGGTCACTCAAAGTGAAGGAGAGTATAGACCCTCCGCCTCTATCGTCGACTGGATAATGACTCTGGAGAAGCTTCCCTCTCTCCAAACGCTCGTGTTAACAGATATATTCTCAAGTATCGTGCCTACAGACCAAGGTCTACAGGATTTACCTCTAGTGAGCCTTTCAAATCTCTCCTTTCTTGATATTGTGGGGCCACTTGAAACTTTGGAGCCTATTTTAAATAATTTGGTCATCCCGCCAACATCATCACTCGACCTCGCATTTTACGGTGTAAGCAAGTCCAATCCACATCTCCGATCCCTCCGTAGCATATCAAGCATTATGTCACGACTCTCTGATGGCAGGGCGGCCTATCCTCATTGGAATATACTGATGTCTTCTGTGCATGCACGCTTCTCAACCGAGAACCCTCGAGATGTATTTTACGATCGGCCGATTGTTGTCATCGAATTCGGGTGGGGGGATGAGTCAAGCCGCACAAACACGGAGATGTTTAATAACATCTTTGCTACCTTTGATTCTATTTGCTCGGGAGCCAAGGTCTTAGAAATAAGAACCGATGACAACATACAGAAGAGTATGAAGCGCGCTCTTCCAGCTCTCCTCTCTATCTTTGAATCTATCAACACGATTTCTCTTGATAAACGCATACTGGGGATTATCCTTCCAATGCTCCAAGGGAAAAATCTGTCAACCACACTGCTGCCAAATCTTGAACGGATATACGGTGGTGAGTGGAACACAAAGCTTGATGAAGAAGCGGATGCATTTTTAACATGTCGTTCAAATATGGGACATTTGGTTGCATTCTTTTTCACGAACCTTGATCGTTGACGGAAGTGGAACAGAATCGAGTTTAGTCAGATGAAATACGAGAAATGATAGAGGTTTATGATAAATTTAGACATAACATGATCCTAATTACTTAAGTCATCCTTTGCTTTACTCGAAGCTCAAGATCTAAATCTACACAGCCATACGAGGCAAATGCATTTTAAGACCATATGATACAACCTTTAACCCTTCAATCTTCTCAGTCGATAATGAATTGAATTGACCAAGCTCTTTCAACTCACTCATATCTCCGATATTAAGGTAGCTCGTCGAAGGATGTAGATGGTGTTAGAGCAGAATTGAAGCAGCTGAAGGGAGCATAAGGAGAACGGAATAAAGAGCGTTGCTATAGAGAAATAGTTAGCGTTGATCCCTATACCAAGAGGGTTCTACCCGAGTCAACGAGATAACGATATTTAGAAACGGAAATAGAGTTAAAGGATAACATTCACTGATGACTCGGACGCTAACAAAAGCAGAGACATGATAGACGCATAAAAAGGCGTCCACGATAACATGATTTTGTATTTCAGTTGGTATTACATGCGTGCGGGGAGTGATTTCATCCGCGGATTTGATTCCCAGTTTCATTTCATGACGCAGCGCGTCCCAAATCTACATGGAACGCGTTAGTAAGAGACAGCAACGCGCATCGTACATGATAGGAAATATACATTATAAAGCCCATCAAGTTCCAGCTAAAGATGTTCGAACGGCAACAAAGCTTAGCCAAGGCGAAGGAGGTAAGAGTCTCGTAACTGCGTAAACAGATAAACATACATACCTTCAATCTAGTTTCCCTTCCCCGCTCCTACCCGTCCTCTCAGCCTTGCGTCCTCCTACCTCCTTCCCCTCAGGTCCATCTCCTGGATGACTGGTCTCATTCGGCTTCCCTGACTGCAACTCCGGGCGCGCTTCTTCTCCTCCTCCTTTAGTTCCATACGGGTTCTTTTTCCCACCAGTGCTCTCGTACTTCGTCCTTGTCCCAGCGCGACTCCACTCTCCACTGGGTGGCTCGTGTGGCTTCTGGACGTTCTCGCTGTCAGGATCGACACGGTGAACAGAGGAGTCCGGAGGTGGGGTTGCGTCGACGTCTTTGGCGTAAGTGTCAGTTGTGTGATCGTGGGAGGGCGGGTTGGATTTAGAGGGGGTGCTGAGAGCGGGGAGGGTGTTGTGGATGAGCCTGCGTTGGTGGGTTGAGGTGCGAAGGAGTTGGGAGCGGATTTGGGAAAGCATAACGCGCGGTGGATTGGTTCGTTCCTCTGTTTAAATAGTTGGATATGAATCTGATATGAGTGATTTGTACTGACGTTGAACGCGATTTACACGAGCAAATGAGCAATAAGCGACGGCGGTATACGATAGAAAGCAAGCAGAAAGCGATAGTCGATGATTTCGCAGGGATTGTGACGGTTGAAGTAAGGAGGGAATCGAAGCTCTTTAACAACTCTCCCCGCACGGGCCAGAGGCATGTGACGTCAGCTGGCTTGGGGTGATGATCAAATCGAGCGGGGAAGTGGGGCGTGGGAATATTCGAACCGACGCACGTTTAGACGATCATGATGACGCGTTGACGCGCGTCCTTTCAAATCTCAAGTTCTCCTAGACGCCGAGTACGACCACAGGCTCGAGTAATTCCAAATGCAGATGTTCGATTCGTCTATGCGGAATCGACTTTTCTGGGGGCTGTACACTATTGGCTGGCAGAAAAAAATCCTGTTGGTCTTGCTGGAACTATTCTCAAGTTTTCTAGTGTTGGAACATTGTAATTAGATTTCATTTACATATATATCTTAATTCTGTAGATATTTAATCGATCGAACGTCTGGGATATCCTTCGTTCTTATTTCATTCAGATCATGCGAGAGCAGCTGCCTCAAGAAGATGTTTGTGTTCGAGGTTTTTCTTGTCCAGGCTTACTGCTGGGGATTTATTTGGGCCTCAGGGGCTTGACGGGGCTCTGGTTCAGTATCTATAATTAGGCCTATGGATTCTCCACGTGTGTTTATTTACGAGCTGAGATGATTCCATCGATCCCCTGCGCCATCTCGATTCTCGTCCTTAACACAAGTTATTGTCTATTTTCTCCAGAGGTTAGTGGGAAGCAAATATTCTGCTCTAACCTCCAGATCTCATTACATTACCTACAAACCAGAGAACATGCCCAGTGACTACGAAATGACTAAGCAAACAGCCCCGTTCGATATCCATCGTGCGAATGCCCAAGAATGGTCTCAACTAGCCAGATAGGTGTGATGAGCCCGGCGGTTATAACGCGTACAACCAAAGACTAATAAGCGCATACAACCATGAACTGTATGTCGCATACCGCCCGTCAAATTTCCTTTTAAGGGTGCTAGTGAACGGTGTATACAATTAGTAGTTTTGTTTGATATTTACAAACTCTTAGTACTAGTGTCGCATGTATGTAGCTATAATAAATTTGTTTTTGTTCGATATTTACAAATGCTAAGCTAGTTCGGTTTTGTTCGATATTTACTAGCATCTGTTTAGTATGTCGCGTTTGTGAATATCGAACAAACTCAACATGTAACATCAACTTTGTTCGACATATACAAAGTCCACGGGTAAATTCATATTTGTT
>ML213647.1:25053-61607 GCA_004379715.1 Crucibulum laeve
GGAATCTGTACATCCTGAAGAAGACTACTTGCTATCAGAAGACTCCGTTGAAGAGCTTGAACACAGATGTATACCTCCCTTTAACCAGGATGAGGAACTGGCAGTAACACCGATAAAGCAATCACGACACCCAAAACATACTCCCAGAAAGAAAAGAGCAACTGTTAACAACACTGTAGATGAACAAGCACTAGTATTCCCTGAATTATATTATCCAGACAACGTATTGTTTCCTGGGTTCAAAGAGCGTGACCCTGCAAGCAATTCAGATGGAAGCAACCAAAGAGTAATATTTGAGGATGACCTGGATGGAGGAGCACATTATAGTGAAAATGATCCTTACCTTAACTTTGTGGATGCCGTGCTTGGAGACAAGGCCCCATTCTATCAAATTACTCGAAACTTGTTTGTCGTTCGGGGATGGGATCTGAATTTGAACTGCAGCAGCGTCAGTTATTTATATTTACATCATTATTGACACTCATTGAACAGTTTTTCAGAGTTCATGGTACCATCTTCAAGCGTTACTGAAGGGAGAGGGGCTAAGCACAAGATGTAGCTGTACACCATTCACAGTCAGCCGCGGAAATGGATGCTTTCATTCTAAGTTCATCGAAGCATACCATATGGAGAAATTTCCTCCAAACGAGAATGATAGCCATGTTCTACGGCAGCCAGAGTTCGAGTCACCTATTTTTATTTCTCGCCAATGATCCCATGTCAAGGATCAGTTTATTAATGTATTTTCCGTTCCAACTAGAGGCAGAAGAGACTTAGGCAGCTTGGTATTTGTTACTCATTCAGGCAATAATAGTGGTGCAGGCATCTGGAAATGTTCCAAAGACTCAGGACACCTGCCTTGTCAACATAAGAAATCTGCCAAGGATTATTTGCAGCAAGTAATAACTAAAGACCCCAGCACATTGCATCACCTAGAAGATATTGACATAGATTTGGGCAGTTAGTCTATTCTCAAAGAATATAAAGGACTACTTACGAGCTTTTATTGTCAGTTCATATTGTATGCCGTAGTATCAAAGCAGATGAATCAGTATCTTATCACACTAGAGCGCCACCCATATGGGCAAGGATCCCTCAAGATCCTCTCTTTGAGACATCTCCTGTGTTTATCCAGCCAGAAAACAATATTTTAGAATTAACTCCGATGGCAACATGCTGCTGCTCAAAGAAACAACAGACTTATGACGAGAATATACCAAAGAAAACAGTCCTGTGTACTATCTACACATTAACCACGGTTATTTGTGGATTTATTGAAGTCCAGCCATGCCCTCTGTGTCACCATCGTATGATTGGACCGGATTGTAATGAAATAGGGCTATTAAATTTCAACAATCGGGTACTTATTACTCACGACGTCCTTGATGACTATACAAGTCAATTGTCTTCTTCAGAGACTCCTTTTGTGTCGTTTTTAACAGTAATGGGTGATCGATACCAGACTCATGGATCTAGAAAGCCATTTGTTAGCGAGCAGATTTTCCGAACAGCTTGGTTCTCCTATGCAAAGCTGCTAAACCTAGAAGGCGACATGAAATGCCCAACCTGTGGACCAAGCCCAGAGCATATGATCTGGGATGGTGTTACTCTAGCATTCAGCCAAAAGCATCTGCTTCCTACTCTAGAACCACCTACAACTCTGCTCCCAGGCGCAATCAAATGAGATGATATCAGGTATCTACGTCACCAGCAAACACTTCCTTTCCCAGTACTGCAAAAGAAGATTCCAAGACGACAGTGACAAGGGTGACGAGCCTGAGGATGGAGACACAGAGAAGCGGAGACAGCTTGCCAGAAAGCAAAAGATGCTTTCGAATCAATTGAGTCAGCTCGATAGTTTACCAGAGATCGAAGGGCTGTTAGAAGGGATTAATGTTGGAATGTTCAAACTTTTCCACAAGCACTTTGGTACACAAGCGCAGGCGAGTGTTAAACCTCCAAATGTTTATTATCGGCTTTTTAAGGAGGTGAGCACAATTTCTTTCCAACATATTATGCAGCAACTTACACTGGTTTCGTGTAGCTAGCAGCCGAGGAATCAGTTTTGCAGCTGGCTAATGGAGTTGCTCTTGAGCACCTAAAAGCATTCAACAATGACCCAAGTCAATTCAATGCATCATTACTGACTGATATACCTTCCATTTATCAGGTGCTAGATCACAAAATGATGACAGAAAGTGAATATTCAGCAGATATATTATTCATTTGTCAATGGATATATAAACGAGGAAGCAAAATTCTGGAGAAGTTAACGAAATACAATATACCAGAATCGACACAAAATGAACTATTAGGAAACCAGGACTGGAAAGCGGTGAGATAGACCATTTATATATTTTAAACAAAAATGCTGACCTGTGAAGTGCAGACGGGAACATGTTATGGGATGCCTCAGATTTGACTGTGGCCCAAGTATCCCAAACTTACCCATGACCAGAAGGTAGATTCCGGAGGAAAGAGAGGGGCAAAATGTTCCAAGTTCTATTCAAAATATCGTGAACAAAGGTTAACTGGTGGGATCATGGCTGTGTGGTGTACTCACAGTATCTGCTACGGGTTCCACTGTATTCCAAGAGGTGAGGGGAGAAATGATGTTTTCTCAGCTATAATAACCAGATGGGAGACTGCACCAAAAGTGGTGGTTTATGATTTTGCATGCACATTGGGCCCTTATTGCATGGTCTGCGAGCCGAAGTTCTTTGTGAAGACACTATTCTTGATTGACAGGTTTCACTCAAAAGGTCACACGAAATGCTCGCAAGCATGTATGCTTGGATCATACGAGGAGACAGACCCTCAACTTGGGGTATTAAACTCGAGCGCTGCAGAGTGCAGAAATAGTGGGATTTCCCGCATCAGGAAGTCTGTCAGTTATATGTCCCAGGAGTGAGCAATCATTTACACGAAGGCTTTTCTATCAATCTGGAACAGATGAAAGGCCATCAGGATGGCAAAAGATAGAAATTAAAGTAATGGGTACATGCATAGGTTTAACAAATGTATTCTTATTTTAGTGCACGGATCATTAGCGTGGCAACAGATGTCGGATAATGATTGCTATAAATAAGTCTTTCCTAAAAGAGCAATTATAAATAGCTTGTCCCTAAACACGCATAGCACGCTGTAAAGTGAAGAAACAAATGTTTATTCTTCAGTAGATACATTGAATTTTATTCCATCAATTTTGAGTCATTTAAACTTCTCATGCGGACGTGCCATAAAATATGATTAACATTAGGCGCCCATGCTACAACACCATCGCTCACATTGCTCTCCATCTCACTCGTATTTTACAATATATCATGCCTTCTATCTTCAAATCCCGCGCTCTGAATTCAACCGCTGAAGCACGTAACCTGGAGAGCATATTCCCACTGGTGGTAAGTCAAATTTTTACATTCAAGTTCATTCCTTTTCTCTAATGATGTTCACGCAACAACATTTCTAGGTGGGAGGCTCTGTCCGCGTCAGAGTGCAAAGGAACTGCTGGGCCCCGGCTATGGTGCGGAGCCTGACTGAAAAAAAAGTCAAAAAGACCAATTATACTGTGAGCAACGTTGTTTTTTCTACTCAATACGCTACTAACTTATCTTGAGTGGATTCAACAAATCATTCAACACGACGGTCTCAAAAAAACACTGGATCCCAGGTCGTTTAATCGCTGGGACATATTAACGGAGGAGGAATGGAACATGAAAGGATATGATGAGTACTGCAATTTTGGCCACCAAAAGAAAGTTCGATGCGTCAGAAAGTAAGTGTCTACTTGCTAGCCCAGAAGTAAGCTCAACTGATGTGTATTCGATCATATTTAGGTAATTTAGAATGAATCTATTATACTAGATTATATACATGCGTTTCTGCTCAACATATGCGACATTAAAATCTAAGTATATCTTATCATTTCTCTTAAAACATACACGAAATATGGATAAACAACAAATGGAACGATCTCGACCAAACAATATGTTTGTTCGATATTCACAAACGCTTGAGGTTACACTGCGTTTGTTTGATATTCACAGACACGATGTGGATGATCAAGTTTGTGAATATCAAACAAACAAACTGTAGAGGCAGGCGTCTGTTTGATATTCACAAATGCCTGAGCCTACGCTGCGTTTGTGAATATTGAACAAACACCTGCCTCTACGGTCCGTTTGCTTGATATTTACAAATGCGAGCCTCACCGTCGTGTTTGTGAATATTGAACAAACGCCAGTCTCTACGGTCTGTTTGTTTGATATTCACAAAGGCGAGCCTCACCGTCATGTTTGTGAATATTGAACAAACACCTGCCTCTATGGTCTGTTTGTTTGATATTTACAAACGCAAGCCTCTACGTTGCGTTGGTAAATATTGAACAAACGCCACATATTAGATGAATGTTGTAAATATCGAACAAAATAATTATATTCTAGCTACGTAGATGCAGTGCTAGTACTAAGAGTTTGTAAATATCAAACAAAACTACTAATACTAACTATGCCCTCACTAGCACCCTTAAAAGGAAATTTGACGGGTGGTATGCGACATACAGTTCATGGTTGTATGCACTTATTAGTCTTTGGTTGTATGTGTTATAACTGCCGGTCACGTCCGACCTACCCCCAACTTGCAGGCGAGCAATCAGGTCACATTCTCGCTAGTTACGAGATCAATTTACGACGGAATACCCCTACCTTTATCTCAGTCCTTCCAGAGGATATCTTAATTAAGATATTCCTGTTGAACGTGCCCTATAACTGGCGCGGCTCAATAACCTACCATAAGCAATTGGTGGAAGAGAGCACTTTATCCGCATCTCAAGTGTGTAGCAGTTGGAGGAATATCATTCTAGGATCGTCGGTGGTCTGGAACATTATCCCTACTCTAGAACGTATAAGTAGCAGCTGGCTAGAAGAATATCTTCATCAATCTGGTACCACAGCTCTGACTGTAACCTCACCATACTATTGTCAGGCACGTCAACACAATCTACTAAGAGAGTGCCGAGGTTGATACGCAAACTATCAACTTTAAGAGAAAGAGAAGGGAGAGGAGTGAGGAGTAGAGACCTTTGTATTGGCGGTAAGAAATGACCAGCTAAAGACTACAGAATAAGAACATAAACTACTACTATATATACTAGAAGGCCATGCACATAAGGTGCAACTAATGCATGTTCAATAATGAGGGAAACATGTGTAAGTAATATATCTACTGTGCACTGCGGCTGCATACTGCGGACATGTATTACAAGCATGTATCTAATAAGAGATCAAAATGAAATAAGTACTACTACTGTGTGTTATCCTCATGTCGTAACATGAGCTGTCTTGTTTGTCTTTGTCGTTGAAATTATAGAAACTGTTCTGGTAATTAGAAAAGAAAAGGAAAAGAATATTTAAAGTAAACGGTTCATGACAACTATGAACCTCTCAAATCAAATTACAGCTGTGTTAGAAATTTACTTAAAGTTTCACAACCAGAGTATGTTAGCTGATTTCAACAAATTTCCAGCAACCTATACAGTCGCAATGCCATGTTTAAATTGATCTTCAACACACCAATGCCATTACTCGTGTCATTGTATATGAACTGTTTTGATTATGGGGAAGACAATTTGATGCTAGTAAACCCTGTGCCATCTCTTTGGCATCTCCACATCTACACACATACTGTTTTCAAATATCACTGCTTGCCATTCTCATCGCTTCTGTCTCTATCTATTGAATTACCATTCTTTTTGAACTACACGATGGCAAGGTTTTTTCCACTTTTACAGCAGATGAAACACATTCAGACACTAGTGATTGCGAGCTCTATACAAGATGTAGAGCCTCCTCTCTTCACGTATAGACCTGTCATCAGTCTACCATTCCTCACCAGGTTAAACATTAAAGGACCAACCAGCGATATACTCTCCGTTTTCAGCGGCATTACTATAGCAGAAAACATGTCTGTTAGTATCAAAGTTGGAATAAAAGATTGTGAAACTTATCAGTGCTTCGAAAAAATAGCTCTAATTTTGAAACAAATGTTGGACTCTCGAGGCTTAGAATTACTTCAGCACTGGTATTTTAGGGCTATGGATGACATCTTTTCAGCTGAACTCTACAACCAGCCCCTCAATATGGACACCAAAAGACATATCTTGGACATATGCATATATTTTTCCCACTGTCGAACAGAGTCTTATTGAATGTGTGTCATATCTTTCTTTAAAACCTTTGGCTTCTCCCATCTACGCCAGGTTACATTGGAAATTGATCTTAATTCTGATGAGGACGATTTCCCAGAATCCTCTGACTTAATGTTTGCATTCACATCTATGGAAATTATGTCGCTGATTCTGTGTAATCCTTGGTCATTCAATGATTTTTTTCAGATACTGGTGACCAAACCCGCCAGTCTATCCCACTCAAGCGAGGCAGTCCCCCACCTTCCCTTCCTGGAGCTAACAACCTTGCAGCTTACGTACAGAAGTAGCCAGTGGCCAGAGGAGGAAGTCCTTACAAGCACGGGTTTAAACTCAGCTCTTATGGCATTCTTTGCATGGAGGAAGAGTATACATCATAAAAAAATACCGATAAATATATGCTAATAACTTTACATAAATGAGCATACTTGAGAGGAAAGGCCTACCAGGCAGATATAGAGCCATATATGGCCATATATCTTTTGATGATCATACCTGTTGAACATATCTGACCATGCCTGGATGGCATACTATTCCTAGCCAGGCAGTGCATACCTGGCCAGGTACACCTTACAAGGCTTTGGGTTACCTATTGTGTTCTCAGTTCCACTAAATATATATTAATAGTATTGTAAAATATAAATCAATTATGTAGTGCCTCTTTACATGTATACTAGCTATGAGAGATAAGCTACTAAAATTTTATACCACTTACCAATGTCTATATAATGCTCAAATATCCTCAGTGTTGCGCCATCCTCATTGTCGCACCATCCTGGGATAAAGTTAGCCTATACATATGTTAGGAGTGGGATGCAGGCTCATTCATGAAGATAAAAACAATGCCCTAACAATAAAACTAGGAATGGGTAAAGTCAGTATTGAGTAAGTGAGGATCTCGAAGAGTAGGTACTCATTGAGAAGCATTCTGCTAGTTTGACCATGGCAATCACTGTGTCGAATTCACAAGTGAGTATGAATAGACATAAAAGTATTAAAACACACAGTAAGCACCCCAAGGAATGCTATTGTCCTGGTCACCCCACCCTTGCCATCCTCATTGTTCAAGCCATCATGAGTCCTTGCACCATTCTCCTTGTTATTTGGACTGACGTGTGTTGCTGTCAACAATGTAGAGGTGGTATCAGTGTAATTTAATTCTGGGTTAAGATGGGCTTTATTTACCATTTAAACATGCATATATGCATTGCTCTCACCTGGAGAAGTGTTGTGGGCAATGGGTAGATGGATATATGTAGACACAGTGTCAAGGCAGGGCTAGAACTTACCATACACACCAAAGTTGTTGGACACAAATCCAATGGACACACCCATTCTCAGCCTCCATAGTTTAGACATATCCCTGTGTGCTATGCATTGTTAGTTGACTATATGTGCACTAGAAATGTGCCACTTACCATTTAGACATGGCCATAATGATGGTGGCAGTGACTGATGCCTTGCAGCAATCGACATAGATACATGAGCAGAGAAGGAAGGACAGGGTGAGGCAGATGCATGCACACCAACATGGAAATGATAGCATGACACATAAAGATGATCAGTTGCCAACTTATGCAGTGGGAGTCCAGTGCAATCTAAGTGTTCATCAGTTTGCAGTAGTCAACTTGGAACATGACTGGTGCACACAGGTGGGTGTGGTACTGAATAAAATCTACAGTGGTTGAGGCGGAGAGTGTGTGACAAGCTCGATGGGACTGTGCAGGTAGGGGTAGCAGAGATACCCATAGCCATAACAGAGAGGCAATGTGTAGGGCTGTGGCTGTATTTTTCTCCTGGAGCACTCCCATTGCCAGTACTGTGGACAAAGAAAGTGTATGAGTATGGATGGGCACTGACAGAGTGGGGAGTTATGCACTTTGAGCCAATTTCCTCCTCTCCTGTTCTCCCAGCCCATTCCTGTCACCTTCTGTGACACTGGAGCCTGGCCAGCTTTGTGCATTGCTGTTGTCATTGTTGTTGAAGTGTCATTGTCACTGTCACTACCGTCATTGTCGTTGTCAGGTTGCAGTGATGATGGTGGTGGAGAGGAAGAAAGTGGCGAAGATAGTGAGAGACATGGTGGTGAATTGTGATTAATTGATTTGTGATGTTTGGATAAATAAACAAACCATCACGACAACAGCATGTGCTCAGTTACATGAAATGTGTGACAGTGACATACAGAGTAAATATGGCAAAAAAAATACTTTTATTGGCATATATGTTGAATACCTGGCAGGTATTCTCATGTGATGATAATAGAATTTCATTATATACATACATGATCAATAACTGCCAGTAGTAGTCATACCTATGGCAATAACTCCCCGGTAAAGCATACTTGCTATAACTGGACATGTATGTAGCAGTATTTTTTTGTGATGTAGGAGTTCCTAGTGCTGTGAAAGGCTCGGCCTCAGGCCGTAAGCCGAGCCGGGGTAGCCTAAGCCGTATGAAGCCGTGCATTAGGGCTTCTACGGCCTACGGCTCGGGCTTCCAATTCTTGAAGCCGTAAGCCTCGGCCTGAGCCGCCGGCTCTTGATACTGATTGTTGGTAAGCTAGTGACTGCTTAATCACATCGGAAAGTACAGATTTTCAGGTGACCTGAAATTTTGAGGGCAAGTGACTTAAACTATGATTTTATAGTTTCAGTTACTCGCCATCAAAGTTTTACCGGACCTAAAAATATGTACTTTCCGATGTGACTGAGAGAACTGGTTGTGCTGTAAGTGCAATTCAAAGATAAGATGACTTATCAAGAAGTAACCCTGCACGCGTGTCAACTATAGAACCATAGATACATGGATTTATATTGAGATTGAGTATGAAATTTGATTTTATAGCTTTACTTTCAAATTTAGTATATTTAGTAACAAGCCGCGGCCCAGGCCTAATCCTACCCCAGGCCGGCCGTGATGACGGCTCAAGGCTCGGGCTTCAGATTTTATGAAGCCTAAGCCGGGGTATTGAAGCCGAGCCGAGCCGTTCCAGCACTAGGAGTTCCTATCAAGGTTCTCGACCTTGGAGAATGGTCAAGAATAGAGCTTGATATCGAGAAGTTCATGGAGGTTGATGGGTTGGAAGTCATCATCCCATTAGTCTCCGAAACTCCTCGTTCATCATAGTTCTTATATCAATATGTTTTTGTCCCGGTGCTGTTAGTCGATTTACACAGAATTGGTCGAATATCAGGGACATACTCAATGTCGACAATGTCGTAGGTGTAATTATTCACTACAAGTCTAACTGTTTCCACACCCGATCATCAAATGATTTACCCAGATTCCGAGTGATTTCCTTCCACCCCGACATATCATGTGTTATGCTGAAAGGGATAACATCAATTTTTTGTTCCATGACATCTATTGTGACTCCAGCACTCGTAGGTATGCATGTGTTCGTATGTGTGTTGTTGCCAGCAACTCAGAAAGATGAAACCAAAATTCCTATCTCCGACTCGTTGCTTGGCCAATGGCCTCCAGCTACCCACATCGTCACGAGCAGTGCTCCTATCATTTCAACACACATTTTTGAGCGCTTCGCACTGAGGGTCAAGATTAAGGAAATCGTGCTTGATGGGCATGTCGGTAAAACCCTTGTCATCACTGGCGAGGAAACTCCTGATCTTGGAGTTGAATACGAAGCTCGAGTTTGGCTCGAGTAATTCCGCTTGAATTCCGCAGGTAGATCCTTGCATATACATCAGTCATCTATCTCACTGAGTGTGAATTACTTGATTCACGTATTCTTCTCGGGTTCTCAAAGGATCATTTTTTCTGAAAAAAGTCTCGAGAGTGGTTTGATGTTATTTCAATACTCACTCACCAGCGAGTCATCCTTTGCATAAAGACTGGATAGATATTCAACGTTCTATTGAGTAATTGCATCTGTTTAAGTATATGCTAGTCGTAGTACACATGGTGATTTATACAACTCGCTTTCGAACATGATCGTTCGTTAAACAGTAATAACCAGACGACAAGATGTCAAATAAAGACTAGCGATCAAACCTAATCATACTCTAGGTCATCATCTCGGAGCAACCCTTCCGGTCTGATCGATCCAGATTCCATGCTCCACGGGAATGCTCCAGGATTGGTAAAGAAAGCTTTTCGATAGATGCCATGATTTGGATCTAGCTTATGGAAGCGGAGGATAAACGGTGAGTTTATGGTTAGAGCACCTATCATAGCACCAGAAGATAAACCGTCGACTATCCACAAATTGAAAACCGTGTACTGTGATGAGATGTCGTATACAAGAGATTCAGCACCTCGTATTGAAGCCATACGTTGTAGTTGTAGAACAGGTAATATCCAAAATTTCAATAACTTTAGGCTGTGGAAGTGAGTCAACAAATGCCAAGAGTGCGTCACGGATGTACGTTTGTTCGAATCTAAATCGGCGTTGTCGTGGATGCTTGTGCCAACTTTCTATGCATGCACCCAAGTGGGATTGGAGATAGGCAATTGAACTTCCGTCAGCTTCGAGGTACTCGAGATTTTCAACAACGAGAAGAGATAGAAGACATGTGCAATTCGACTCTCCACCTATATGATAAAGATAACGCCCGAAATCAAGCGCCAGAGAGCGCAATGACGGAGCTTCGATAAGAGCTGCGCAAGGTAGGTCTCGTGAATTATGTCGATTAGGACCAAAATAGCGAAGCACAAGCGTTGCCAAAGCTGGGCAGTCATGAAAGAGACTCCGAAATTCTTTGATACTGGGCTGATAGCTATTTATATCAAGGCAGGTTAAGCCAGTAAGAGGCGGTCCGCATTTCGAACAAATACCCGACTTCCTAAGAGATCGAAGGCCCCGAGCTTGGGGAATGAGGCGGGTATGGGTAGTGATGCCGAAACATTCTGACATGACACAGCGCAAGGTCAAATTCTGTAAATTCGGAAACTCACAATCTTGCAAGAGCTCTATATGGTGATGGATCTCGACTGGTGATCTAACCTGAATTACCAAGGTGCGCAGGCGATCTGAGTTAGATTTTAGCATCTGCAAGACACGGTGATAGATCTCTAATGGGGAAAAGATATAGAATCGTGCATAATCAAGGGTGTTGCATGTCACATCGATTACGGCGGGCTTGGATCTCTCAAAGAATAGATCAAGGTTGTAGTCAATGTATTTGCAGATATTAATGTTCTGCCACAGAGTAGGCGAGTTAATAATGACGCGTCGCCAATGTCGGCAGAGGGCAGACATGGTCATTTGCAAGGGACTGGTTTTCTCAACTAGGTGGCTTTTGAAGCCTTGCCGCAGACCTGCTTTGACAATTTCTAAAATCACGTCGTCGGGCAATATTCGAGAAATAACAGAAAAATTAGAAATCTCTGAAGTAAGCGAAGCTAAGCATTCTCCTACTTCGGAGTGATTCTACTGTTCAAAGAGAATCAGTGATCGGTTTCAAGGTGCAAGGGAATGATGGAATGACTTTATCGTCAAATGTTCGCATACTGTGCGTGATGTGAGGAAGCCTTGCAAGGTGATCAATTTCCCCCCTAAAATGTCGACGTTTCAATGCGCGGTACAAAGATAGGAGGATGAAACGTCTGAGTTGAAAGTGAAACTTCGAAGGAAGGGTACGCTAAATCAGGAAGTAGGTCCATGCGTGGGGAAAACCAATTTACGAACACGATTACGTTTGCGATTATGAAATTGCCCTGTGAAAGTTGCTCTACAGATCCTCTCTTTCTCGACCCACTACGCCACCACAAACGCCTTTAAACTTCATCAATTGTCCTAACCCTCTCAATCTGAAAGATTTTGCTCTCGGGATTTGGGATCTAGTTCTCCGTTCTTTTACGCGAGTGAACTTGACTAGTGAGCATATGATCTGCGACATGAATACCTCCAAGACAGTAGTGCACGCACGCCGAAACCTCCTAGCTGATACCAGCCCAGCTCCCTCTTCGCCGTTCTCATCATGTGCGCACCCAATGCTTCAGTTCATCATCCCGGCAGCGAAAAACGTACGAGAACTATGTGGATCTCCTATCACTCAGACAAGCTCTCGTCACTACCTTTATCGCCAGCTGAGTGCCAGAATATCTACCCTTCATTGTCTCTGTTTCAACGTGGGTCGCGCCCTTCACTACTGCGGTCTGTGCCTGGCTCCCCGCTTGGGGGAGGTAGAACTCGACCTTTAGTAGAATTTTCATGTGGAAGGATGGGAGAGCTAACGTGAGGAACAGAAGGAAGAGAGAGAAGTAGAAACTCATCTCGCTCGCAGGAGAAGATAAAGGGCTATCAATATCGTCATTATAGTAGAACGACAGAGTATCGCCTGCGCAGTTGGCCTCTGCTCGTAGAACTTGATACTGTGTACCAGGTGTTACCCATCTCGATCTCCGTTAGCAACTGCTTGATCGTTTCGACCTCGACCTCATTAGCCTTAGATATCCTTACATTGGACCTCTCGTCAACCAAGTCCGCTACGCGTTGTAGAATCGTCTAACCCTCCCACCTCAATACTAGTCATCATCGACGTCGTAATCAGGAGAGTTATCTCCAAATTGGAGCTTGTTCATCTGACGTGATGTAGAGTCCCTACTCTTAACGTCTATCTTGATCGGGCGCTTGAGGGTATTGACGCTTTTTCGACTCTCCTAGCTTCATGAATTAGGTGGGACTGTGTCGTTCGAGAGGGAGATTGATATAAGAGGTGGCAGAGCAAGATATCTCGCTGAATCTTAGACACGAATACTGCGGAACAATTAAGATGTATGTATTTAATATAGGCGCCTATATCATGAGCTCAAATTCGGCTTCGACTCTTGTGCTATCTTGTTCATATCCACATTACTTCACATGTACATGTACAACGGATCGAACTTGATTGCCTTTAACTTCACCTCAAACAAATTCATCGTCGCCATCCTCCCCATCATCATCATCATTCTCGTGTTCGTTCCAGCCTCCGTTCTGACCTTGGCCGCCACCAGATTTCTCGCCTACAACCCCCCTCTTCTGTGGACGATGAACACCGACGCCATCCTCGTCCGGCTCGTTCTCTTTTGGCTCATGCTCATCGGGCTCGTTTTCGTTCTCCTTCGGCTCATGCTCCTTTGGCTCGTGCTCATCGGGCTCGTTCTCGTTCTCCTTCGACTCGTGCTCCTTTGGCTCGTGCTCCTTCGGCTCATGCTCATCCGGCTCATTTTCTCCTCCTCCAAAGGCTC
This sequence comes from Crucibulum laeve, assembly GCA_004379715.1. Classification (NCBI taxonomy): domain Eukaryota; kingdom Fungi; phylum Basidiomycota; class Agaricomycetes; order Agaricales; family Nidulariaceae; genus Crucibulum; species Crucibulum laeve. The sequence continues at coordinate 38,450 of ML213647.1, forward strand.
TCGGCGCTGTTAAACCCGCCGGCGACAAATGCCCATGATCGTACTTGTTCTCGTTCTCCTGGCCTAACACCCTCATTGACAAACCATTGACAGAAGGATCCCTTGCTGCGAGTGTCTTGGCAAAGGTATGTGAAGTGGTGGGTGCGCTGGCGACGAGTGTTGCGGCTATCGTGGTGATAGCCAAAAGGATCCTGAAAGAACGCATAATCTGTCATGTTTTAATATGTTTATGTATAACGGTCTCGAATAATAGACACTTACGACAGTAAGAGGCTTTGAGGGCAATTTTGACCAACTGTAATAATCTATTCTTCCTTTTATACCTGTTGCTGCAAGGTTTTCGTGACTTGGTGGGGGTGCGATCGTACTGTAGCTCGCTACGGTGGCGAAGTACCAGTGAGTCGTCGTTCGCTTCCTGTCACATTACCGCTGAGATCCCTACTTATTAGTATCTGCCTATATATGGAACTGTACGGCAAGATATTGAAATGAACCGTTTAGCGTCGAGACCGTACCGCGGTGCCGATTTGTGCCAATGCAATGACGTCGATGTAGAAAGAAAAGAGTACTAATTTAAAATTTTCAACGCCTTCAAACCGCCTAGTTCTTAGCGCTGGGCACTTGTGTTGTATTGACGCTTCCCGAAGGTGATGTGAATTGCTTTGATCAGTTTGAGGGTTGCCTTTGCCTTAAATATTCGTGAAAACGAGTTCTTTTTATGCGTGTAAGTTTAATATTGCAATGCAGGCCTATTTGGTACGTTTCCACTAGAACTCAGCTACTTTGAGTATACGACAACCATTAAAGAGCCCACTGCCCAGCCGATAGCTATGTTCTGATTGGAATTACATAGAAAATAGACTTTTAAGTGACAGGACTTATCCAGCCTCGAGGAGGTAGATACATCTCAAAAACGGGAGTGATACTCATTACACATAGCTACGATTTCTTCTGTCGCACTCAGAAACTGCCCCCTGTGAGGTTTCATAGCCCACCTTTTTCCATGAAAAATGCATCAAAGATTGAATCAAGCAGACTAATGCCCGTTAAATTGATGCTGCAATGTAGGTTTTGGAAGATTCGTAACCAAATCTAGCTTTTGATCAATATAAAAATATGCTCCAGCATTCCAGTGGTCTAATATTCATGCAATTGATCACGAGAAAAAGCAAGAACTTGGCAATTGAAGACGCTTAACGTTTTAATCATCAAAGATCAAACACTGCGTAATTAAAAAGTCTAAATGCTTAACACAAAATAGTATCTATGAACGTCCTTGTAGCTCCTAGGGGCGTGTGATCGATGGCTCGCTCCCAAGGCCGCGGATAACAGCGACATCGTCACCGCGCTAGCATCCAATAACCTCGACTCCACCCTGAATAGATGTAGCAAGTGCCCTCTCCTCCACTCTCAAATTCTTACGGCTCCGTATCTAACAAGGCCTCTTCCAAATCGCCTAAAATAGAACGTGTAACGTGTCTACCCCGGTCAAGCGTGATAGCATCCCTGCCAGTTTCTCTCTTCACCGCTATAAGGCTTGGTTCGTTGGTGACCGACAGGGGGCTATTTTGGGCAATGCCCTCAGTATTTACGCCTAGCGGCGAGGCGAGGGACAAAGATGCAAAGACGAGAGTGAGCAGGACGAGAATCGATTTGGGGAACATGTTTGGTTAATCGGCGACTGCGGTTCTTGTAAGTATATGATAGTACTGAGTATTAATGCAGCTCATGCTTACTGGGTATGCGAATTATGTGTGAGAGGATGAGCTGGGTGTTTATGATCATTTAACCAGCGACTTTCGTGTCCGCTTTATAGGACGAAGATGAATGGCCCGACTCTTGGGATGTGTGCGATTAGGAGGTGTGACGCACCATCTCCTGTCTGGTGAGCGGGCTAGAAGTGTAATATCTTCGACATTGAACTGGCCTATTACCAACGGCTCCAATAAACAAAATCTTTCTCGCTTGAATACTGAATAGACTGGAATAACGTACTGTGGTTTCGTTTATCTTTATCTCTAGGGTTTCTGACGCACACACTGCGCACTTTTCCGTCATTACTTGGTTTGAAACGATACGTTGACGTTGTATTATTTAATTTCCAACATTTTAGACATCATATCCTATTGTTGGCATGCTTCTCAAATTGTGATGTTCTTTCAGCTGTTAAGGAAACGATGATAACTCTTTACGTAGTGTTAGATGGGCCAGCGAAGTTGGTCTCCACTTTATCATGAGAAGAGTCCAACCGCTATGAGTTTTATATTTGCGACCTTGGTTCATCATAGGATGACGACTCAGCCGACATGAATTGGACATATTGGGATTGTCGTCGATCATTATCATTGTCATCAGCTCACTCCAACGAAGGGATGTAAACCGAATGGCAGCTAATTTTGGTGTTATCTTACTGTCGTCTTAGGAATATTGCAGCTTCAGAAAAGTAAAAGACTTTTGTGGTAGAAAAAATTCATTGCTCCATGTTGGTTTGTGCAGGAGTATTCTTAGCTCAACCTAGTTTTGAGTACTGTTAATATATTCCGTTTCATCTCAAGCATTCGCTCATGATGTGTTGATTGCAGTCAAAGTGAAGAAAATGCAATTGAAGAAGGCTAATATTCAAAATTAAAAGACTGTATTATTAAAAGATCCAAATGTTTAAAACAAGACAATATCTATAGACGTCCTTCAAGTGGCTTGTTGGCGCGTGTGATTGCTGTCTTCACTACTAGTATCAAACAACTTCGAGTCCTCCCTTACTGGACGCTAGAAAATGCTCTCTACTCATCCACTGCCCAAGTTTTTACAGGCCCGCAAACACCGCTTCCAAGTCATTCAAAATGGAGCGGGAAACGTGACTACCACCTCCAAGTTCGACAACATTACTCCAATGTAAGGCTCGGTTTGTTGGTGACAGACAGGGGGCTATCTTGGGCGACGTGCTCAGTATTCACGCCCAGCCTCCTCTCCAACGCAAGGCTTGGTTCGTTGGTGACCGACAAGGGGGTGTCCTGGGCAATTCCCTCAGTATTCGCGCCCTGCCTCTTCGCCAACGCAAGGCTTGGTTCGTTGGTGACTGATAGCGGGCTATCCTGGGCGACGCCCTCAGTATTCGCGCCCTGCCTCTTCGCCAACGCAAGGCTTGGTTCGTTGGTGACCGACAGAGGGCTACCTTGGGCGACGCCTTTAGTATTTGCGCCAAGCAGCCTCCTCTCCAATGCAAGGCTTGGTTGGTTAGTGACCGACAGCGGGCTACCTTGGGCGACGCCCTCGGTATTTACACCAAGCAGCCTCCTTTCCAACGTAAGGCTTGGTTGGTTGGTGACCGACAGGGGACTATTTTGAGCGACATACTCAGTAGTCGCGCCCAGAGGCAAGGCAAGGGATGTATATGCAGTAGCGAGAGTGAGCAGGACGAAGATCGATTTGGGGAACATTTTAGTGAATGAGCGACTGCGATTTTGTAAGTATATGATAATGTCGAGTATCAACGCAGTTCAGGCTTACCGGGTATGCAGATATATGGTGTAGATATTCAATTAAGAAGTGAGTGAGAGGATGTGATTTAACGAGTGAATGATTGAATGTGGTGGGTGTTTATGATGATTTAAGACTGGGAGTTTCGTGTTCTCTTTATATGAAGAAGATGAAGGGCCCGAATCATGGGATGGGTACGATTAGGAGCTGTAGTATTCCTCTTTCTGTTCGGTGAGCGTGCTAGGAGTATAATATTTTCAGCAATTAACATGGCTTGTGACCGAAAGCCACACTGAATGGAATCTTCCTCGCTTGAACATCAAATAGTCTGCGTAAATAATGTATTGCGGTTCCCGTTTAACAGGTTCATCTTGGATAATGTCGCACTTTTGTCGTCATACTTGGTTTGAATCAATAGGACACTGTTAATATCCAACAATTTAGCCATCATATCCTTGGACAAAATCAGATCTTCTTCGCTTCTTATCATTAATGTCTCCTCACTCTAACGAACAGGAAACAAACGAGCGACGTCTAATTTGGAGTTATTATACCGTCATTTCAGGAATCTTGCACCCAGAGAAAAAGAAAGGAGTCTTGTGGTCAGGTGTGTCGTAGTATTGGACTTGAGGGGAAGTCGAAGCCTGCGTGCACGGACCCACAACAGCACCAGTAATCAATCAGCATTTCAATTGACTTTGACTATGTTTGGATCAGAAGCACTCGGTGTTCGATTTGCTCCTCCGTACCCGCCTGCACTCTTTCAGCCACCGACGTTTCATGTGTCGTCACCACATCTCATCCCAACTGCGTCACCAATATCATACCTGCTGTCTTATCTTGATTCTTGTTCAAGTCGGCTCTTCTTTACGGGACTATTTCCAGCACTGTACCTCCTCCACCCGGGTGAGCTCGGTAGAAATGAGCGTACACCCCCGTGGCAGAAGTACAACACGCCGGATACATTTAGCTACTAGTCAGCTCCTCCTTTATCTTTCATTTCGCGTGTACGCCGCACCTCTGATATACCATCCTCCGCGTCGATTTCGAAGCGAGTACAGACAAAGCTCCTATGGAGTCTCCTACCCCTTTAACCAACCCCAACCGTAAACCGCTGCGCGTCGTGGGATCATTCAACCTTCCTGTCTCAATGATAGTCATCATCGATGTGCTTACTCAACATCTATCTGCCCGTCCTCGTAATGGACGACAGGGGTGGTTGATGGTATGGATGTAGGGAGAACCTGACCTTCGTGTGAGGCTCATGTAGCAGAAAGAGTTAGGTGGGCTATGACAATGGAAAGAGGAAGAGGAGAATAAGCAGCGGCGACAGTAAGGGTAGGAGGGAGGAGGAGTAAAATTCATATTTCAGTCGATGAGGGCGACGGGGTGTCCCTTCCACATTCGAGTTTCTCCGTGCTGTCATTCTCTCAACTCGCTTTCTTGTGTCCCATCCACACCCACCTCATGCACGCTCCAGGATTTGTTCCTCCAGTACTCCTACCTCGGCGCTAGCCTCGGACGTCGTGTTGGGAGATAGTCATTTCAGGTTGGAGTCCTTCAGCCACCGTCGTATCGCAGTTGTCATCGCTCCTAACGCCATCAACGACGCAGTCGTTCAATTAATGTCACTACCACCACTATTGCCATTACTTGTCATCAACCGTTCGTGCACGTTGAGTTGGAATCAACACGTTGCTCCTCCAGCACCAGTCGTCACTTCGTTCCTTATCTCCCGCCAACCCTCTGAGGTGTTTTCTCCTACACCCATCTGCTCGAGAACTCCTGCTTCTTGTGGATCTCATAGGCCACGCAGGAGCTCCCAATCATTGAAGAGCTGCCGCTTTCGTGAGCGATTTACAAGTACACCGAGTGAAGGGAAGCTAGAGAAAGAAGATGAGAGGAAGGACGGCAACCCGTTGGCGTAGGAGAACGAAGAGGTACGTTGACCGCAATTGCAGCAGACGATGCCTATCCACGTATCTCTCCTATACCATCAGATTCAACTTGCTACGTGTCGTCTACATTGTCCTCCTACGTATCGTCGACATCGACCTCTTATGTCTCATAGTTCCTCGGCTTTCGGCATTCAATCCTTTCACCTCAACGCTATCGACCAGTTCGTGTGTAAGGGTAACGCCCAGCATGATATATGCACACGCATCGTGATTTTCCAACTCTCAGTGGACATGTAGTTGTCCTCGTCATTCTCATCGAACTTCGAGGATGATACGCCATACTAGCCGTTCTTAGCAGAAGTATTGAGAGCCGGAGCGAGTAATCTCGTAGTTATCTTATTTGCAGTGATCGTTAGCACTGTCGTTCTGGGAAGCATGTGTAGGAACTGGAGAGTACGTGCAAGTGCGACATGCACTACTTCTGTCAGGGCTTGTCTTTGTAGGAGGAGCATCTATCTCGTAGGTATACGAGGACGCATAGCAGCTGGAAGGCTCATCACATTCAAGAAGCATTTCAACAGAGGATATGATCGCTCAAATGTTGTATATTAAAATGATACAACATCGCCCCATCGATGCAAACCAAGTAATGACGACAAGATAAATATAAACGGAACCACAGTACGTTATTACACAGTCTATTCAGTCTTCAAGCGAGGAAGATTCTATCTAGTGGGGCCATTGGTAATAGGCCATGTTGAATGTCGAAGAGATTACACCTCTAGCGCACTCAGTGAGCAGAAGACGGTACGTCACAACTCCTAATTGCACCTATCCCAGAAGTCGGGCTATTTATCTTCATCCTATGAAGGGGACACGAAACTCGCAGGTTAAGCCATCAAAGCACCAAAGCTCACCCACTCACTCACTCGTAAATTGAAGATCTACGCCGTAGTATCTGCATATCCAGTAAGCCTGAACTGCGTTTCTACTCACGATATCACGTACTTCCAAGAACCACGGTCACCAGTTGATCAACATGTTCTCGTTTGAATTTCGAGGATTAGCCGGTTTCAATCGCTGATTTCTTTGCTTTGACCGGTGATCAATGTCATGAATATTAGACCACTCGATGCTGGAGCTGTATATATTAATAGTGATCAAAAGCTAGATTGAGATATGAATCTTCTTTCAAAAACCGACGCTGGCACACCAATATAGCGAGCACCCCTGAAGGTAAAGTATCCATCAACAACAAGGAAGCAATAGTAACACCGACTGCTTCTCAAAGACTGTTACGTGGTTGATCTAGATGTTTCGAAGCAGTAAAATTCTAGTCAGTTCCAAGTTCTTTGCATCTAATTTCTCCGAGTTCTGACTATGTGGGTTGTTAGTATTTATAATGGGAATCCTGATGGATGTTACTTCGCAAGCTTACCGTTTGAATCTCGGATCACAATTGCACCCGTTCATCTTCGTGTGTTCAGGTGATAAAAAATGGAAGTACGTATGTGCATCGATTCACTGACCTCGCTGTCCTGCGGACCGCCTGGCCGATATGTCAAACAAACCCGAATGCATTACCACAATAGTCTTTTGACTTATTTTTATCACTACTCTCTATAGGTATAAAAGGCATAAACAGGTGGTTGAAATCTTGCAATCCAAGTGGATTGCAAAGACATATCTCATGTTGCTCTGGATCCAAGCTGCTTTTGTGCTTCTGTCCTATCTTCAAATTGGAAATGCGGTGACAGTAACTGTTAGTTCGACAGCAAGTCACCCTATTCCGACGACGCTGTGTACGTGCTACGATGTTCTCAAGCTTCTGAACCTAACTACAGTCCACAGGGGGCCAAATGTTCGAGGATATTAATGTAAGTCTCCTATCTGCGTCATTTTGATAATAGCAACACTGATCAGCGTATTCTCAGTGGGCAAGCCAAATCATTATTCAAAATTTTTTATGGATTCTGACTTTTTGTAGAGTGGAGAAGGTGGTCTGTATGCAGAACGTATGTTTAAGGTTAAATTTTATCTTCTAAGACAACCTAACTGACTTCATATTTAGTCCTCCAAAATCGTGCATTCCAGCAGGTTACTCCCGGTAAATCTCTAGACGTGTATTAAAAGACGGAAGCTGACATGTCGTTGTAGGAACAACTGCATCACTGAATGCCTGGCAAGCGATCAACGGCGCCGGCATAAGCGTTATAAAAGAGACGACACCAGTATCAGCGGCTCTTCCGAATGCTCTTCACGTCACAATTCCCTCCGGGAAAACCGGACAAGTGGGATTTGGAAATACAGGATTCGCTGGTAGTTCTATTCTACTTTAAATACACATTTTTAGGTTATGAGTCTTATTGACCATTCACTAGGTATCAAGGTGACAGCTGGACAGACATATACGGCATCTTTCTACTACCGGTTCCCCACAAGCTCTGGGTTTCGTGGAAACGCTATTGTCGGCCTTCAAACCACCAGTGGCCAAGTTCTGGGTCAAACCACTGTTTCTCTCTCCGGTGCCCAAACCTCATGGACTCAGATAACAGTCACGTTCCAGCCAACGACGACACCTTCTTCAACTGCGAATCGTTTCACGATCACTCTCGACGGTACTGCCGCGTCTGGACAAACTGTGAACTTTGCAATGCTTTCCTTGTTCCCGCCGACCTACAAAAATAGAGCCAACGGAATGCGACAGGACATCGCTACGGCAAGGATCCATCTGTCATGCAAGAGATCGTGTCTAATCTTATGCTCTTTCTCAGGTGCTCGCAGAAATGGGGCCATCGTTCTTCCGTTTACCTGGTGGTAACAATCTCGAAGGTCAAACTACCGCCAACAGATGGCAATGGAATGCTACGGTATGTTTCTTATTCTCTGCTCCATGATGCTTAAGCTGATCTTTCTCGTAGGTTGGGCCTCTTGTTAATAGGCCAGGTCGTCAGGGGGACTGGGGATATGTCAATACCGAGTACGTTAAATCATTCAACGTTTTAATGATTGGCTAAAGTACCATCGCTAGCGGCTTGGGCATTTACGAATACTTAACTTGGTGCGAAGATTTAAATATGCAACCAATTATGGCGGTCTGGTCAGGTAAGCTTAGTCGAATTATAAGCAGAAGTTCAATTATTTTTATCTTTCAAATAGGTTATTCCCTTGGAGGCAGCAGTGTTGCAGAAGCGCAGCTAGGTCCATACATTCAACAAGCCATCGATCAAGTGAAATAATTCTATTATCTCATGCCATCTTTTCCATTTCTAATGTTATTCATAAGATCAATTTCGTCATTGGGGACCCGGCTAAAAGCGCAGCAGGTCAGTCGAATATATGTATACTTCATTATGGATTTCACATGATTCGTTCTAGCTGCTCTTCGTTCATCTCTTGGACACCCACAGCCCTTCGCATTGACTTATGTAGAGGTTGGAAATGAAGTAAACATCCTACGATAGCTATACGTTATTCCTTTTATTCATTATAACTTTCTTCAGGACAACTTCGGGTCTTCTACGTATGTGCCGGTGCTCATTTGCCTCGCCTGACCAATAACTTACCTATGACATTAAGATACGGCTACAGATGGAAGGACATTGTTAACGCGTTGAAAGCACAATTTCCAAACTTGCGTAAGTGGGATCGATCTTTCTTTCAAAACGTACATTCACTCATCGAACTGATCATAGACTTCATTGCCACGACATTAGTGAACAATCCGGTTCTCTCTCCAGTTCCAACCGAATATGATGTACACAATTATAATACTCCTAGTTTGTATCATTATTTGCCTCCCTCCGAGCAACTCTTTGACATGCCATCTGCCAGCTTGGTTTGCGCAGAACTCATTCTATTATGATGACATAGCTCGCAACGGCATGAAATACTTTGAGGTATGCATCTAAATTCTTATATTATCCCCTAACTCATTAAATACAACGCATAGGGTGAATATGCCGCTATTTCGACAAATTCAAGCAACATCTTCGGCGCTGTTGGCACTGGCCGACTTAGTTACCCAACGATGCAAAGTAAGTACCTCATACGCATTTATTAACACTTTTTTGAACTATCGTATAAGGTGCTGCTGGAGAAGCTGCGTATATGACTGGCCTTGAACGAAACAGTGACATTGTGTACGTTCATATTGTTTACATTCGGCGTATTCAAGCTAAACATCGCAATATATAGGTTCGCTGCATCGTATGCCCCCCTCATCGGCGTATGTGAATATTTTCTTTTAATATTTTATGTCTAATCCAAGTCTTTGATTACAGCATGTGACAAACCATCAATGGGTACTTCAATCGCTCTCGTCATGATATAAAACCGATTCACTAACTTACGTATCTTCTAGACTCCAAATTTGATTGCACATGAGTAAGTCCTTGCTGCTTTATGACTATAGTTTTTCTGACAATATCTTAGTGCCAATGGTGTATATCGTTCGACGGGCTATTACGTGCAGAAGGTCTGAATACTCGTATAATCGAGCATACCCTCTTTTAATATAACCATAGCTTTTCAGCTTGAACAGAGGTGACGAGTATCTGCCTAGCACATTGCCTAGTCGCACTGGCACATTGTTCTGGAGTGTTGTGCGGAAGAAATCGACCAATCAAATTATCATTAAGGTATACTTCGACTTTGTGTCATAGGTAAAAAACCAGAGACTGATTATATGGTATTCATATGGTATAGGTATCCAACACTGCTGCAGCGTCTGCCGCGTTAACATTTTCCCTGCCCTTCGGCACTGTCGGAACATCCGGAACATTACAAACCCTGACGGGCTCGGCAACAGCCAGTAACCTCCCTACCAACCCAAATCTAATCGTTCCCGTTAACAGCACCATTACGACGGGGAAAACATTCAATTTCAATGCTCCAGCTGTTAGTGTCAGCGTTATCACGTTCACAGCTCAGTGATCTTGAAGCGAGTACTAAAGCTATTGAGATACGCGTTCGATACTTTTGTATGGTATTACTATGGGAATTCCGTATCGTGAATGCAGACCAGTTCTCAATTTCTTCAGATTCTAACCAGCCACAGGATTGTGGATATCCTCACATAACTGAAACGAAAAAAAAGTTTAAACATAAAACATACAATAAACCGACAAAGTTACATATAAACATACATCCTACCCGTCATTTCTTCCATTAATAACTCTCCACTTCTCCCTCCACTTCCATCTTCGCTTCCTCTCGGTGACTCAGTGTCACCTCTCTCTCATCTGAGCATTATGCTAGATTAACATCACATTTATACTCACATATGCATATTCCCCATGGCCACCGACGCCCCTCCTCCCGCACCGGAAACATTACCGACTGCGCTTCCGCCTAGACCTTGGTGCTTATCACCAGGTGCGCCTGTTAGTGCGTTATGGTGCGCATGGGTGTGGTCGTCGGTGTGGGTGTGCCCATTACGGTGGAAAAGACCACGCAGACCGTGCTCGTTCTTAGGGTGGGCAGCATGGCCGTTACCGCCCACTACACCACGTGAATTTACCGCACGCTCAGGCGGCGGTGACGACTCGGGTATTGGCAAGAAGGCAGAAGAAGCCATGATGCTGAATGACTTGGTTGTGTATGGTGGATATCGGGCTGAGATGACTGGTTCGGCGCTGAATCGAGTGGAGTGTATCAGTGAGCATGTAAAGGGGTATAGGGGGAGATGTACAGACTCTTTAGGAACATCGACAACCGCGCGCTCGTACGTGAATAGATCGAAGCTGTTTTTCAGGACTTGGCGGCCGTCTATGTCACTTCAATTAAGCGGGGTGTTCAAAACAGGGAAGTAGGAAAGACGTACATCCAGATTCACCTACGCCTCCAAATGGGAGCTCATTCACTGTAGAATAGATAGTTGGTTAGCATCGTATAACAGTGATAAGAATAGAATCGGAGAGCTAATATGAGAATGAACTTAAATACATTCCCCGCATACAGCCATGTGCCCGTAAGATGCGGGGTGGAGAGAACAAACTCAAAGATCCCATGACAACTCATGTCAAAATAGATAGGGGAAGCAGGGAGATTAAAGGGAAATGCATGAGAATCAAAAGGAGAAATGGGAAGCGCCAGACGAGATGGTGGCTACTAAGGAGCTCCAGAAAGATGGAAGATCATGAGGGACCATGTGTGCGATAATTTGAGGCGTAAGAAAAGAAGAATGAAATGATCAATAGTCGAAGGATGAAAAGAAGTATTTGGCGTTCATAAAAAAAAACCAAAGTAAAAATGAACAGCGAAGTCCAGAAAAAAGCCGATACAGTAGCAATGAGCAGATAGAAAATCACTTACCAGCCATCTGTTGGAATGTATCGTTGATACACACATTCCCGCTCGTAGTGTTGTTGAGAACTTTGGAGATATGAGCATTTAGCTGTAAATCCAAATCACTCGAGTACATCCAAAACAAAGACTCACTCCTCTCCTTGGTCTGTTCATCTTCAGTAAACATATAAAGCACCAGCGGGTGTGGTTTCGAGTTAATATACTGAATCGCATGATCAACATCGTCGACGACGAGGATCGGAAGTATAGGTCCAAATATCTCTCTGCGACAGACCACTCTAGTAAGGAAAAGAACACGGACGAAGACAATGACCAGAAGAATCACCCACCCTTCCAACAGCGAATCTCCCTCCTTCACAATGACCACGGTCGGCTCCAACTTCCCACCCCTCTGCGTCCTATTCCCCTTCTCAGCTCCCTCCTGGTCGAATCCAGGCTCCAGCATCCCACCACCAGCGACAATCTCACCTTCGCTCCGCCTCAGAAGATCCTTAAGCCTGTTCCAATGTGTTAGGGACACGACGCGCGAGAAAGAGTTGGAGTTGAGTGCGCCGTCCGGGAAGAACGTGGCGAGAGTCTTGCGGAGGGCAGGGAGGAAGAGAGGGAGTAGGGAACGGGGGCAGAGGACATAGTCCGGCGTTACACATATCTGCAGGAGGAAGGGAGCGGGGTTAGTCGTGCTTGAGGTGGGAAGGAGATGCAAATAGGGAGAAGGGGAAGGACAAGCCGGTTCGAATGAAACTACGATGGACAAGATGTGCTGCTCGCATCGAACCAACCAAACCACCAGCTCCGACTCCCATCACCAGAGAAAGCTTCTCGAATGTCCGCAAACTCCAAACCACGGTGATGAACCGAACCACGTGTTTGGACGATCTTCCTCAACCGCCGTCTCGTCGTCTCGCCCCTTCATCGAACTCATCCCCCGAACCACAACCGAAACACAAACTCACCTGCCCGGCATTATTAATCTTCCCCCAAAGCACTCTCCGCGCAGCTCTCTCTACTGCTCCTCCCATCTTCCCATCCTCTTTAAAGAACGCAAGGTTCTCGTCTAGAATTACCGGGGACTTGCCACCAAGTTCGAGCGTGCAGGGTGTGAGGTGTTTAGCAGCAGCGGCAGCAATGAGCCGAGCGATGCGAGAGTTGCCTGTGTAGAAGATTGAATCCCCTGTGAGCAGCCACGCGTCAGCATCAGTAACAAAGTAGGAAGAGACACATCGAGCTCACACTTCAACTCCAACACCCTCTCCACCTCTTTCACCTCGCCCAACACCACTTTATACGCTCGTTCGTCGAGGTATCTAGGCAAAAGCTTCGAGAGGAGGGACGCGTAGTGCGGCGCAATCTCCGATAACTTAATGAGGACGCAGCACCCTGCTGCGATGGCGCCGTAGAGGGGCTGCAGGGAGAGCATCATAGGGTAGTTCCAGGGTCTGTGGGGAGTCGGAGTTAGCGAGTGCACATCCTACAAGGAAAGTAGATAGATTGAAGGAGAAGCACAGGGAGGGAGAGAGAGGGAGAAGAAAGTAGGGAAATCAAAGTCGTGTTTAAGCAAGGTTGAGGAAGAATGAGGAGCCGATGTAAAATGCGGGTGGTACAAAGAGCAAAGACCAATCTCAGGCACTAGCCTTGGATAAGATAAGATTGGAAGATTGGCCCGAAAGAAGGCCAGGACGGCGGGAGGAATCGGATAGATAAGATAATATGTGAGATGGAATAGACGAACGCGACGAACACTAATCCAAAAACAAAGTAATGGTACTCACGAAATCACACAAGCTACACCCCTGGCCTCCCTCCTGACCCTCGGCTTCCAAGAACGCTGCCACTCCTGCACACGGTCCTCCAGACTGTGGCCGTATACCTTCTCCCCGCCCCCTTCTCCTCCTTCCTCGTCTTCCCTAACACCAACCCACTCCCTGACGTCCCGCGCACAAATTAAGCTGCGCTGAACAATTGGACCTATCTCCGCCATGTATGCTTCCTGCTCTGGCCTTCCCAGGTCCAAGTAGACGGCCTTGGCGAAGAGAGGCGCGTTTTCCTGCGCCATGCGCGCGAGCTGGTGCAGTTGGTGGATGCGGAATGCGATGGGGATGGTTAGGTGGGAACGGAATGTAGCATAGAGGGAGGCGTGGATCTATAGTTTGGGTAGAGAGGGTAAGCAGGAGGAGGAGGGAGGATGGCAACGGTGGAAGACGGACCTTCTCGATCTCTTCGAGGGAGGTGTAAGGCACTAGGTCGAACAGGTCGATGTCTGTGTGTTTGGAGGTCGCCATGTTGCTACTCTTTGTGTTCATGTTATCGTTCTTGTTCTTGTCCGCGGTGGAACAGCCGCTGGTTCGATTGTGGAAAGACGAAGGAAGTTTTGGTCGAACGATCCCCCTGCGGCTCTTATATAGACCTGGTTTGCGATGGGTACCCACAGCCCGCTATCTCCTATCAGGACAAATATACAGCAGCATTAGTCCTATCTATGCATCCATTCAATTCCTGTCGTTACTCCCGAGCGCGTGAGCGATATAAAGCGCATGCGCCTGCAAGGGAGCGACAAATAGGGCAGGTCATGCACCCGCGTGAGGGGTAAGAAGCTAAAAGCGCTAGTACACACCTGGGGAATTAATACGGTTCCGGGCCTTCTTTCCCAGTGGCTTCTCCCCCGAAGGAGATTTGATTCAATCAAGTGTCAACACGTGTGATTTGTATCTGATACTGTGCTAAACGTCGAACAATTACAGCGTAGCGTCGAAGAGCTGTCTGTCTGTTTAGTTCCGTTGATCCTTCTAGTTGATCCGTTTAGACTGCTTCCTCCAAGTCGGAAGGCGCCACCCCCTTCGTGTGCTTGTGGTCTCAATTCTTCTTTTTTTGGAGAGTAGATTTCCCAGCTGGGTGAGATCAGAGTTAGATATTAGTAGTTGGAGAAGAGGAACACCGAGCGTCGCTGACGGAACGAGCGCGATGAGGATATGAGAACAAGTTAGACCTCTTGTCGACCTCACCTGAAAGCTACTACATAACGCCGGTGACTACCAGGTTGCCGGAGCTGACAATTCGGGATTAATTTAATTGATGATGACGTACTTCTTTTTATGTAGCTCTTCCTCTACTGCTTTGATACCTAGCTAGACTTTAGACTGGCCTTACACGCAGCTGAGGAGGTTATACAATACATTGGATATCAAATCAATTCTCCGTGTGTTGCAATAGACTCCTCAACTCACCAACCGTGGTCAATATTACACAACTTGCCAACGAGAATGTCGAATCAAACCAAATCTTATAGTACTAGGTAGGTAAATCAACAGAGAAGAATAAGAATAATCGGTGCTTGACGTTACCCTCTATTATCTTCCTTTCATATTTTTTAGATCTTGGATCCCAATTTTGTTATACGTACCAATAGAAGATCAAATCAAATATTTACATGAGCGTCGAAATAATGTGCTTAAGGGAAGGCTTCTGTAAGCCTGACCCTAACAGATCCTGCTCGAACCAGACTCACCACCGACGCACACGCGTGCCATCGACACATCCAGCCCGCGCCCCCTTCCTCATTCGCTCGGCTATTCCTATTACCGTTCCACTCCTCCTTGTTCAAGCGAAATCCTACTGTTCCGCATTTCCTTTTCCGCTCTTTTTCACCATTTTTTCACTATAAAAGACTGCGCTTTTCACCTGCGTTGTTCTATTCTTACTACTAGCAACGAAGGTGCGTATATCCATCCTATCTATGACATGTACCATTCTTTCTACTGGCAACGAAGATATTCTTATCCTGTCAACATACGTTTGATTCAGTAAGGCTGCCGAGACCCGACAGCCTTTCAGCTTCGCCTGCCCTCTTTAATATGTATGTACAAACGTCCGTAATTGGATACGACACCCGTTACAAGCAACCACTAGGTGAGAGAGATAATGAAAATTTGAACTATGTATTCTTTAACGAAGATGAACCATGATCATGGTTGAATTTATGGCTTTAAATCTTGACACCTTGATCTGCGACTGGTGGAGACGCTCCATTTCCAACCATTACTCGTTCTCCTGTACTCGTTACGTCGTCTACCGTCAAAAATATGTATCCTGAAGAAAGCTTATATTAGTCGGTGTACGAAGAGTCTGACATAAAATCCGCACCTGGACCAGGTGGGAAGACTCGGTTGTTGGGCGGAGTAGTGATCACAAGTGACTTTCGATTTCGTGAGAGTACAGCATCCATGAATACCAAGCGCGAGCTGGAGTGGAACGCGTGCGAAGAGAAGCCCAGGTCCATGAGAGCGACTAGAGAACATATTCAGAACATTTGAATCAGCAATCTGGTACCGAAGGAAGTTACCTTTCACCGACGTGGCCTTGAGATTCTGGGGAATAGCGACGTCGATAGTGAGCCTCTCATTGAACCCGACCTTCTGAGGAACTTTGAGAAGTTTAGGGCGTGCAACCGTCATGAAAGGAGGGTTGAGATATTCGACCCGGAACTCGCTATCTCCGAAGAAGAATGAGATTTTGAATTCTGCGAACGACGTAGATCTATGTTCACGCACGTAGGGAATTCTGTGGTGGTATCATTATTGACAGCAAAGTTTGGATTTGATCCAGCAAGTAAGATATTTCTATCATAAACATGGTCAGAAGTTGTTCAGATGACGTTGGAACCGAAAGTTACCCACCCCATGGGAGTCAAGGTAACACTCGAGTGGTACAGCCGAGCAATCTCAGTTGTAGGCATACCCTTGTTACTGATGCGTTTCCCAAGTGGGTCATCCGGTGTATAAAGTGAAGGAGTCAGTCTACAATGGATATTAGAGACTGTAAACAATTATCAATATACTACAAGACTTACACTGGATGGTCAGCATTTGACTGGAATATGGGATCCGAAACACTATCAATGGCAGCATATCCTGTACGACCTCCATTGATAATAATGATTTTCCCATTAGGCAACAGAATCATTTCAGGCATTATACGGGGCTCCAGCATGTGTTCGATCTGCCATCCCCGTTTGATTCCGGAAGTAGTGAGTTCAATTCGACTACATTGATCGCTCGCAAGGTCTTGCGACGAGAGATTAAGGGAAGGGAGTTGCTCGCTGCTTGACCCACCACAGACAAGCACTTCAGGAATGTAATGAGGAGGTGAGAGAGGGAGCAGGGTAGCAGTTCCGTCGAAGGGGTTCGTGACTCGTACGCCGTTTGGGATATCTGGGAGGATAGTCTCTGTGTTTTTTTCGATGTCATAGATGATGGACTGGTTGTTGGCAATCATGAATATTTGACCATCTGGAAGTGCGAATGCTCTAATAAACATGTGAGATCAAAATATAGGATGATATGAATGTTAGAGTCTACCGAGGGAATAGATTGGTAGGAAGACTCCGTTGGAGGAATGCAGATGGACGAGGTACGCCATTATCTTTAGGCGGAAAGAACTCGAAACTATTCGCACTATCGGTGAAGTTGTTATAAAATGTAGTTGGTATATGGATACCACCAATAATCATCTAAAATTTATGTTAGAAAAAGGCGGTCTCCGTCAGAAATAATTTCTAATTACCAAAGATCCATCAAAGATCCTAAGTGAAGAAGGATACCATCTGGTCTCAGCGAGATGTAACGTATCTGGATCCTCGAAAAGCTTGCATCCTCTTCCAGCTGAATCGTCGCAAGGTTCAAAAAGTCGGATAGCCATTCTTCCATCAATAGCGGGGCCACCGTCGGGCCCTGGAGTCATTCCACCAACACTGACCTAAAAGGAACATACAGCAATAAGTTCATCACAAGTGAATTTGTAAATTACCATCGTTCCGTTACTAATCAGTCCACCAGACGCACAGAAAGTGTCCGAGACGACATCCAGAGCTGTCGCTGTGTTAGTCTCCATATTCCAGAGAGCACCCCATGCGGAATGATTGTTGATAGTAAGGGGGTCGTTATTCGCTCTATCAAAGAATATAGCAAGAGTAGGAGAGACGATGATAGCCTCGAGCGCGAGAATACCGGAGGTCCCATTTTGGACAAAGTGCCATCCTGCAGGTTGGGGCGCGGCGACAGATAATCTTGCGTAAACGATTAAAGGAAGCAAACATTTGAAGTGGACCATTTCACAGTCGTTTCGAAGAGTATGAATTTCCAATCCCTTACTCAACTTCATTAAATAGTGAAGAATCCCATGTTTCGAAGCACGGTGTGGGTATTGCCAAGACCGACTATATCCACAAAATTCAGACAGTCTGTACTGCGGCTCAAGCGTTTTAGGAATCAGGCGACTACCCCATACAAGCCATTCCCAGTGCGTAGAGAAGAAACTGCCCCATTTAAATAAGGTTTCATAAATCAAGGTGTCGTGCCTCGTCCACGAGAGTATGCACTTCCAGAGCGCACTTCTCGAATGAAGCTGAAGGTGATTAAGCAACGACAAGGTTTATAAACCTACCACAATATTTGACTACTCGGAAGGTACCCTCAGGCTGTGCGGCGCGGTCACTCTCAGACTATCAAGCATAATATTCATAGCACCGAGATACCAAAGTCATTTAATGAAACTAGCCTACTTAATAGCGCAAATTTAGACTATAGTGCGTCGACATGCAAACAGGAAGTCCCTTCTTTTTCTCAAGAGATACTATTTTGATAGCCTTGAGAAAGGGGTTACGTTTATGTTAAATGTTAAGAGCAAGGAGGCTGTTGGTCACCGGTTGCAGAATTTGATATCGAGGAAAGACACAAGAACAGAGAGCAGATAAGCGCCAAAATTGCATTACGTTTGCATAAATATACCACGTGGTACAGAAGAAGGCGTGGTGATTTCCAGTTCTCTCCTCGAACTAATATAGAGTCCGACTCGCAACTAGGACTGCAGGCCGTCGCCATATTTACAATTATACGCCCTGTAGGATGCCCTACGGTGAAGCTGACCGCTTATAAACAAATATATTAATAGGAAGCAGAGATACTCCTATAGGCTAACTATATGTTCGCTTCTGGCAAGATTTATGCAATATGCACGAAGTGTCAGTTTGGGAGATGGATTCATCACTGGTAGTTCATGATGATGTCGTATGCAAAAATATTGACCATTGAGATTCTCTGGGCTGAATCCTCGAGTATTCCAATCTGAGATTGGGACCGAAGCATGACTAACCTAGTAGCTCAGTGGTTGCATGTCGACTCTCCCAAACAGAGCTCAAATTTTCGTAACATAATAAAAAATTTAAATTGGTATTAAAACGTATTTAAGAACGTGGTAACTTGTTTTTCTAATTCTGAAAAGAAAAGGTACGCGAGATTGTAGCACTGAAGAATAAGGAAAAGGGGAAGTATGGATTCAATATGTCGCCAATAACGTAGGAAGGTTTGTGACTGCCATCAATCATGTACTTGAACAATATCAGGAGGTACACCGGAAAGGATTAAATGTGCTGGTCACCGGTGCGAAAACAGCGGCCAAGGATTTCGTTAAGCCCGTATTTCTCTAAATGCTGTTACATCGAGACGTGAGACAAAGTTCTGCCATAGGTGTCTATTCGCCATTAGCAGTCTTGTAAGCAAAAAGTAGGCTCCGTGACTTTTTGAGCCGCAGAGGGAGCAAGCGGGCAAGTGCTTACATGACTGTCCGAATTTACAAAGGCTTGTATCCACGGAAAGACTGCTTGTTATAAGGAGCATAACGGTTGCGCGAGTCTCCTTGGCATCTAGGGGCGCCACCCAAGTACGTCTCAACCCTTTCAATCATAACGGTTAGGCACATTTCATTCCAACGCTGTAGGTAATTCGGTCCGTCGAAAGCCTCTCTAGTATGGGTGAAGCGTCGGCGGACGTCGATATCGAAGCGAAGAATGACTTCGTAATTTTCCTCAAAATGGTCCACGGTCGAGAGAAACTCATAGTGTGCGAGCCATTTCTTATAGATCGCGTCGTCAGAAACTTGTCTATAAGTCCGGAGATTGTTGCCCCACGCTTCATGAAATTGGGCTATAGGCAAAGTGTACTCAAGAGGGTAATTACTTAGGTCGAGGAGAGTCTTTTTGTTTCCAGTGGAATCCCAGATATTCTTCGTCTTAATAAAACCTGGATATATATGAAACTTCTCGATCATGGATGAAGTTAAAAGTGTCAACGGCAGGTGTTGTCCATTTTCTAGGTGATTGAACAGACACTCTGGGATTTCATATCTACGACTGGTCGAATTTGGCGTCTTCACGGTTTCAACTGTCCAGACCGGCGTATGTTTTGGAACAGAGGAGTTACCATCGACAGTTATTTTGTTATTAGATGTCAAGAATTTCAACAAGCGCCTGAGTTGAGCTAAGTCAGTCGAGTCGAGTCCACCTAGCACATCGAGTAAGTCCCCTTTCGGAGCGGAACCTATACCATTGGCTGACAATAGAGCCTCCTCCCCTTGGTCATGTCCGACCTTGTTGTCACCTTTATCTTTGCATATGTTATCGCCTTCGTCTCCGTCCCTGCCACTACCAATCCCTTCGCTTCCACCTCCACAACCCGAACCGCCTCCTGCATCGTGGCTAGAATGGACCTGACCTCCCGGAGCCTTAGTACCGCTTCTTCGCTCGAATCCCATAATACCTGAAAAATTTCCAGAACACTCCTCAGTTGTAATCTGTGGGTGACCAGTCAAAAACTCCGAGTAATCTTTGCCACCAGCGCCAATAGGTGCCCGACCAGACATAGTAAACTTCCAAATGTCGAAAAAGCAAGGAAGAAACGCTTGAGTAAAAGTAGAGAAATAAGCGAGGTAGAGTGAGTCGACGCGAAAGAGAAAGGTGAAATGCACTGAGACATGTTCTTTTCCTTTTAAATTCGAATTCTATTCTGGTCGAAGTTCAATGAAGAAGCGGAAAAGCCGTCGATTGTTGATGTTTGGACTGAAAGATTTTACCACAACAAGCAACGTTCCAGTCGATTGCCGCGCCTACCCTCCTTAGCCCCAACTGTAACTGGCTCATAGAATCTCCTTATCTTCCTCCAATCCTGAATTTCTGCTAATTCATAAATGCTATCCTTTTCGAAAGCCTAAAAGATGCGGCAGGCAGAATAAAACTTCTTCGGATCGATGGCGAGATACTTCAGCAGAGCGGCAGCTCGTATCTGCTATGTGGTTATGAGTAGGTTTTTCTGCTTTCGCTTGGTGAGCCGCCAAACCTCCGAACTTACTTATTTGTGAACTCCTGCAGCTGAAATTCTCCGCCATATGCTTCTATAATGGCCTCGGCTCTCTTCTAGCTGGACCTCGAAGCCTCCTAACCCTACACCGGAAGATGACTCGACACCGCATGCAATAGAAGTGGCATTTTGCATCGTGTCGTACCATGGCTTACCGACCTTCGAGGCATTATACCTAATTACCAAAGCCGCTCAGTCGCACTGCCTATGGTTTCCTTCTCTCAAACTGGCCGCCCATATCAATATCGATGTTTTTTCGATGAATGTTGTCAAAACCAAGACCAACAAGTCCTTCTTCAACTATCTTGGATCCGGATGAAGGAATAGCTAGAGTTTTTCGTACGACAGGAGGAGCGTCGATTTGGGCAACTTCGAGGCAAGCAACTGGACGTTGAGGATCAATCTTCACAGTCTAGTCGTAGGCCTGCGCGTACTATCTGACTTAATCCTTTTGTATAGCTGTCACTTACTTCCCTCCTCCTTGTTTCCACATACACACACAACTTTCCCACAGTTTCCGTTGATCCGTTGGGCCGCCGTGCACACGATTCGCCGCACTCGTCAAGCAAGACTCGCAACACATCCAAGCTGAACCATTGCCATCATGTTCAAATTCATGGTCGCTTACGTCATACCTTAGCCGAATGCCACCACTCCACGACGAGTCCTTTTGAGTGGGCACCGGAAAATCGGCGTGCCGCGGCGTGCCAAGCGTGCCATTGGCGTGCTAAGCGTGCAAACGCGTTGCACGCCAGGGCATGCTCTCTTCGAGTCCAGTCTCCAGATCTCATTCACATCTTAATATAATCATATTCAACTGAACTAATAACTGCTGAGAGTGCTACTCTGCTCCTTAAGTCTTGGTTTGACTTTTGAAATTTGAAATTATTGACTCGGACAGCTGAGTTTGCATGCAATGGGATGAACCCAATTCCTACAAGTAAGTAATTACATTACTTCTAATGTCGAAAGGTGCAAATGCACATTCAAACCATCAAAAAAAGCTATCTATATGGATCTTGGATGATGGAATGGAATGTGGATCCATTATTATGCACGCCACTGTACGCCACTGTTGCACACTGCACGCCGCTGTTGCACACTGATGGCACGCTTGCCCCGCTAATGGCACGCTTGCCCCACTAATGGCATGCTTGCCCCGCTGATGGCACACTTGCCCCGCTGATGGCACACTTGCCCCGCTAATGGCACGCTTATCACGCCACTGGTACACTTGTCTAATAAACATTTGCTCTTCCTTCACCTTCTTCTTTGCCTCCCACTCTCACTATTCTAGCAGAATGGTATTAGTAAGTCCTGATAACCCCCTGGATTCCCAGACCCATGGCTAATACTATTCCTATGCAGGGGTTTTTTAAGCATGTTTTCTCTTACTTTGATTCACACAATGAATCAGCACTTTCTATGCATCCTAAGAATACATCATTCAAGCAAGAAGTTCATTCATCACAACAGCCTGGTAAATATATGCTTTATTGAAATGATTTGTATTATAGTTCCTCCTTTGACTGATTACATCACCTTACAGCTGCTTTGAATGCACTTGCAGGCCTCACACCCATCTATGATGAGATTGGTATGTTGGAATTTCCTTTCAGTAACTAATTAAATGAGACAAAACCAATAATCCTTCAAAGGATCTATTACAGGATATGTATCACAAATAACAACAAAAAAAGAACCAGCACAGTCAAATGGAGGCTTAATGCCCATTTATGATGCAAATGGTAAGTCATTTTTGGTTTAAACTTTGTAGATTAGTGTGGAAAGTAATAATTCAATTATAGGAACAATTACAGGCTATATAAGATCCCCATTAGATTCATATGGACCATTCCATAACATTCCACAGCCAGCATATCCTCACCCCCCACCTGTATCTGCTTCATCTCTAATGCTTCCTCCTGTCCATGGACCTCTTTTATATCAGCAAGATGCTTTTGGTAACTTTGTTCCATATATATCATCATCTGATTATGCTGCTGTCAAAGCACAGCAAAGTCATAGTACTGCTGCTCCTGTTATTTCAGAAACCAGAAAAGTAACAGCTGAACTCATGAAGAAAGCACAACCAAACTGTGAGCAGACTAAAACCACAACCAAAGCATTGGATGATAAAAATGAAAAATCTGAGGGCCCAGACAAGAATGATAATTCAATAATCTGGGATGGTTGGCCTGATGGTGATTTCTCACAGATCTTTGATTATGCAGCTGTCAAAGCCACTGGAAATCTTCAGGTTCATTGGGCATCCAAAAACAGTGGAGGTGA
>ML213647.1:65863-76345 GCA_004379715.1 Crucibulum laeve
AAGTTGATAGTTTGCATATCGACCTCGGCACTTTCTTAGTAGATTGTGTTGACGTGCCTGACAATCTCTGGCATGATCAAAAGTGGCGCAGGCAAATTCGTGTAAGTCTTGCCAATGTATATACTTTAAACTGGATGATCTAGCTTATCATATGCTCCTTCTATAGCTTGGGTTGTGGACCCATCCTGCAGAGCTGCCAACAGCTGAGGATATTCTATGCAACCCCAAGGCAATTCAGTATAATGAGGAAATTGACAGTATACTCAAGCCAGATGCTGAAATACTTAGGCTGCTTATCATTGACCCAGAGAGTGTTGATATTTCTGATGTTCCTGCAAAGGATGATCTCATTAAAGGGTCTCAGTTTAATTCTCTGGTCACAAAAGCAGGAGATTTGTCAGTTACAGACCGTGGTTGCATTTCCAACTGGTTTGAAACTCACATTACATTAGGGCAAGTGGAAGCTTGTCCATTATGGATGGGTAAACTACCACTTGCACATGCATTCACATTGGTACTGGCTGCACGACTCCAAACTCAGATCATTCAGGACATAAAATATCCACATGAAGCTGGGCTGGTTGAACAGAAGAGATACATTCTGCAGAGTGCATGGAGACACCAGTGTTCTAAAGCCATCAGCCCTTGGGCTGACACTGATGTTGACAAGGAGTGCCTGGAATCTCTTGAGGAGCACATGTTTGAACGGTCAAAAGCAGCTGGCACTGCAGGGAATTGGCAATGGGGCATGGATTCTGGTACACACCAGGGTGGTTGGAATGCTTATCAGGGGACAGCAGAGTCATGGAACCATGGTGATCGCTCAGAACATGATTCTGAGCTTGAGGTAAGTCAAAATAAAGACTAACTTAGGGAATGCAGACTCACCTTTGAACCTCACAGCTTGGCTGTAACTTCAGTGACACTGAGTCTAAGATGATTGTTAACAAGGCTCCAAGGAGCAAACGTCCAAGACCACAACCACAACCAGTGCCACAACTTGGAATAGACACTGGGTTTGAGCCTAAGAAGAGGAAAATGAGGGGATCACTGCAGTAATGAATCTAACAGCAGGAGAAGTAATTAGTAATTACCCACAATAATATTAGTATCATTTCTGAGTCATGTACTAGTCTCATATACTGTCTATATAGAGTTCATGATAATATTTAAGATGAGTTAGTACTATTATCACTCTAAGATCTATCTTACTTCAAAAAGTTTGTCCAAGTTCAAATTGGAAATTCAAACTTAGTAAGAGGCTCAGATTGTGAAGTCCTCCCAAAACCTGAAGTGGCTTAGTCTAGCTACTGTCTCAGTTTCACAGTCTAAAGAATTTGAATGGAAATTGTCAGAAGGCTAGGATGAACTATGAGCTATTGACGCAAGTGGACGGGGTGCAGTGCGCACGCTTGCGCTTGGCACGCCAATGGCACGCTTGGCACGCCGTGGCACGCCGATTTCTCGTTGCCCCTTTTGAGTGGCTATCTACGTATGACTCCCCATGTCGATTCGGCTGTACGAGACCTACGCTGCTTTCTCTTCTCGAATAGAGTAACATTTCAAGCAGCTGCTAACCACGATAGTTATATGTGGCACGCAGCGGTATACACGGCGCGGGATGATGAAGATTTACTTCCTGCCCTGGTATACGCACTCATGATGCTGCTACCAGCATCTAGTACTCGAGTTCGTGTACGCCAGGACCTAGAATCCTTGCTGTGTGGATCATGGGCATCTGTTCGACATCTCACCCTTTGCCACCTTGCATTGTATATGGGTTTAGCATCCAGGGTGGGGATGGAAGCGGGCCTATCTTGGTGAATGTTGGGCGTCCTCGTTTTGGCACCCATCCATATCTGATCGGACGAGTACACGCTTGTAGAAACCAAGCCTAAAGAGTACGATGTCCAAAATTAGCCTGCGAGCCCATACATTCAGGAGGAGTGGCGTCTCCGAGCTTTTGGTAGCCGATGCTGTGGAATACGTGATGAACGTTAATCCAATGCCCTTCACTAACGTGATACCTACCGCAAACGATAATTCAGTATTGCTGGCCGCAGCATCCGCGACTCTGAACAACCTTGAGCTCGCCGATACTCACAAAAAATAGGACATATATCCCCCAAATGATTGAACAGGGATGCTCCTTCAGGTATCATGCTACAGCTGCTACTCGTCTCCGCCACGTAATGTCTCTCAGCTCGAGCTGTTTCTTTCATCTGAGACTCGAGACTCGCTATGTGTTATTCATTCTATGTCTACCTAACAGACCGACAACTACTCGGCATAACATGTGTATTAGCTACGATATACGTAGATTTTCGCAGATGATGCCAGATTTCATCCAACAAGGAACGTATGCGACGATTGTTCGACGTCGACTCCTGCCCTACTGTTTAGCATTGGTTTTCCGCGGGGAGGCAACTAAGCTGTATCTCGACTGAGGCTGCTTCGTGCTTGAGACTTAATTGAAGAGCGCAGGACTCTTCTTTGGATTCGGCTGCTAGGACAGGCAAACGTGGCAAGGATATTTGAACATACAGTTGAGGGATATGGACCTACTTATAATGGAACCATCGTTAGCTCATTGAGTTGTTCGAAACGGTCTCTGGCTTGTGTCTATCCGCTGCTTTCCTCACTCATTATTAGTTTACTATGCCTTAATCGTTAAGTAACCCCTCTGAGAATGGATATTGCCACGCTTCTCATACCCCATTCACACAAGTGCTATTACATAGCTCGGATCCTCCATCCAATGCGTATAGCCACGTTAATCATCGCCGAACGATCCCGTTCTGTTGTATGTGTCGTGCACCTGCATCCAAGATGACCTTTCATCTGAATGATACTCCAGCCTCTGTTGAGGTGCTGCTGTGGGATGCTTGTCGCCAGCAGTGCTTTAGAATTGTAGAGCAATTATTCTTAGGCTATTGTACACGCAGGCATCCTGAATATCAAATGGGCACTGCTACGTGGCGTAGAAGATTGGAGTGAAGGTCACCTGATCTTCGAATGAACGCCCCATTGAAGTGGAGTAGCAACGGCGTATGGATAGCTCCGCGAAAGTGATTTTTATTCTCAGTCCTCACTAATCGCTTCCAAGGAGAATAGGAAGGAATAAAATAATCATACACACAATAGCATATGTACTATGTTCGAGCTTACTAGACCTTCATGAGACCTTTGCAACCCAGATTGAGGTAGATTTACTCGGTCCCGTTGGTTGCTATTCTTGAGCAGTGAACACAAGATGATAACCAAATTGCACAGCGCTTTTTTCATACATCATTCTGAAGGACCGTATTAGTGCTAGCACTGATGA
The DNA here is from genome assembly GCA_004379715.1 of Crucibulum laeve. NCBI lineage: Eukaryota > Fungi > Basidiomycota > Agaricomycetes > Agaricales > Nidulariaceae > Crucibulum > Crucibulum laeve. The sequence continues at coordinate 69,189 of ML213647.1, forward strand.
AAGATCACGAGCGGATCAGTTACACTCACTGTTAAATATCTTCAATCCGGTCGACGATCTCCTATCGACATCTGGTCCACAAACGACGATGGCTTCTGCTACACCGAGTGCCGTCCCGAATCCTTTCCCTCCACCCCCACCTGGATTGAACTATATTGAAGCAATTCGCCCCGCTCTGACATTTTTAATCCTTGTTACAGTATGGTCGGCTATATTGGTACCAATTCTTGTCGCGTTGTTTTTTTTCTCGACGCGAGAACTACGCAGGAAACCCATATTCATATGCAATGTCTTTTCTATTCTACTGGGATTATCTATGGGAATATGTACACTTTACGCAGAGGTACTCCAACATTGTCATTCTGCAGTATCCGAGCTTACCATGCTTCTGGTTTAGGTTCGCGCTATGCTTATGCCAGACATGGCTCCTAGCACCGCTGCTCGTCTGACAGTGGCATGGCTTGATTTCTTTATTCCTTTCTTTGTGGAGTCGATCCTGGTAATCCGTATATTGGCTGTGTATCCGTATCGACGAACACCAAGAGTAGTCTTTCTGTCTATCTTTATTCCTCTAGGCATCCTGAAGATCGCTCGTTTGGTGAACATCATCGTCTTTACTGTCAATTATGCGAGAGTAACTGCTGGAGACGTCGACATTATGGCCGCTAGTCAGAGAGCATGGAGATCGTATCCTGGTCAAAAAATTGAATGGTTCCTTCAGCTAGTTGATAACACGTAAGATGTAATGCCCCATCGACATTTTAAACCAGTTCTAACTTAGCATCTTACAGTGCTGCGTCTGCTTTATTCTTATGGAGGTTGAATAAAGGGCGACACATAGCCGAGAGGGTGCATTCTAATTCCAGAAAAGGTATTTGCAATTCAGTGTTTAATGCACTCAGTATTTTCTTACCGTTCAAAAGGAACATATATCTCGAAAATCGAAGGCCTCTTCTGGATTGCCGTTTCCAACTTCGTTTTTCCTGTCATTCTCTGCTTGGTGCAGTTGGTCTTTATTTTCCGGGACCCGACGTTCATTATCGCGAGCTGCATTTTCCTCACAAATGACTATGTAGAAATTATCGGAGTACTTCTCGCAACGGTTTGGACGGCAGGAAGTCACTGGTCCAGCAATAACTCGGAGACAGGAACGTCAGTCTCTTCATTCCGAGTTGCTCGAAACGACAATTTTACGAGCACATTCGTCCCTACGACGGTTGGAGTCACAACGGAAGTTGAGGAACGAGATATTGTTCTGAGCTCTTCGAAAGGAACATACGAAATGAAAAATTCTACTTATTTTGCCTGATCCTTCATCGCTCGAAATTGGTGTATATTACGACGTATGTACGGGAATCCTCGTTTTCACTGTGATTATATAATTCATACATGATATTCAAGTGGTTTTTACACCAACACATGATGTGCTATCTTGTTGCACTTATCACTCTGTATGATATTTTCGTTGGGCAATTGGAGCGTTGTAGCACTAGCTATCTTTCGCAGAAAGAATCCGTTTAATTTCTATTGCCTATACCTTTATGAATAGTCCATTAAATAAATATTATTATTATATGCTTGACTGAGAATGTATTACAAACAAGTACGAAAAATATTTGGACATTGCAAATAGATTGATGATCTGTATCAATATTGCAGCGATGATTATATTACAACAAAGAGTTCAGATTTGAGGCTACTTAATCAGTTAACTGTCTCCGGGCCATCAATGAATCATGCCAATGGCTAACGCCGTGCGCTTGGTGATACTCCCAATACACATGCTGAGGACGATACATATTCAGCTCTAATCCATCCTCTACACAAGTCTGTAAGAGGTTAGAAATTTTTTCCAAGATAGGCGCATGTTTGCCAGTGACGATGAAGAATGAGACATTCTGCAAGGATTTAGGCCAAGCAGTTGACATGACTCCTGATCCTTTCCAGCGCGATTTCACCATAGCACTGAGCGCCTCTGGGATTTCTTCGATTCCGGGTTTAACCCAAGCGTAGTCGACAACAAGTATCTGAAGGTGAGGAATCAATGGTTCCTTGCCATTTGTATCGTCTGTTATGGTGAGCTTCTTGAATAAAAGCTGGTGGTCAAAGTTGATTTCCAACTCTAACTCAACCAGATTGGGGGTAGAGTGAAGGAGAGTTAATAGATCTTCTGGAAGTATCACGAAGCAATCAAGCAGTGCCAGTCGCTGGATGTTATGAAGCTGAAGAAGGAAAGGGTTTATAGCGCTCCATGGAGGAGAGACATCTTGCCAGCTCATCTGGGCGGCGAGGAATAGTGTAGTTAGAGAGGGGAACATAACATTCTTGAATACGTCGACGGAGGGATATTCATTAGTGATAATAAGAAGGTTATCCAGATGATCGAAGATGAACGCTTCTTGATCGTTGACTTCATTATCACTGTCGACATCGTCCTCATCCTCATAATCTCCGATATCAAATGCCCCGCAGCGTAGATTAGGGCATTTCCGAACGAGCTTGTTAATTTGAAAAGAGGAACACCATGACACAGAGAGATACGTTAATTGATCCCATGGTAAGTGGAGGATAGGAGCTTTTCTGACCGCCATACGTCGCACAAAATGGTGAAGGCGAGGAGCATGCTCGAATATCCTAATATGTACCTGCTCGTCTTCGTCCCAGGTCCCGTTCTCGTTCGAGCTGGTCCCGAGGTGAAGGTATTCGAGTATACTACATGACATCGTTTCTTTGAACTCTTCATCTTCGCTGACATTGTCGGCATAGACGTCATTCAGCAACTCCAGAACAATCCCAAGATCACTGCTATCGAGTGTAAGATTCTTGAATTGCGGAAAGTAGGAAAGTAACGTCTCCGTCATGACAAGTTTAACTAATTCATCATGCTCTCTCTCGCCTGTGGAAGATATGTGTAAACGATAGTTCAATGGTAGGCTCTTTGCACGCGAGAACCAGGTTTTACAGAGATCGATAGCTTTGGTGCAGCGGGATGGGTTGGAAGGGATGATGTAGCTGTCCGCGAAGAAAGTGAGCGTCATCCAGAGGGAAGGAGTTTCTAGGGCAAGAGCGCGCCAAGAGGAACAGATACGCGTCAATAGAACAGGTGCGTTTTCTGGAACGTCCGATCGGTTCTCCCAGTCAAAGGAGGGGCCATCAGGGAGACACTGAAGAAAGATCTCGGCAAGCATATCATGAGGCAATGCTTTAATTGGAGAAAGAATTCCTTGAATTGATTTGAGTAGACTTTCTCTTTCGAGTCGACATTCAGCATTTGAAACAGAAATAGCACCGACTTCGCCTTTCAGGACGCTCTGCATCTCAACAAGGACGCCTCTCTGAGCATCGGAGGGAGGGCGATTGCTATCACGAAGAGCGCAAAATTCTGGGCTTTCCAGCCATTCGGGCATCTAGTTGTAATTATTTATATATTCTTAGGCTAAGGGTTGATTTTCAGAGAGAGTTACCTTTGGATTTGACATGGTGAGTTAGGAGAACGAAGTGATTCGAAATCAACCAATTTAGAGGAGCTTGATACGGCTCATGGTGATCGTTCGCAGATTGCCGATGGTCGCTGCTGATCTTTCGCTGTAAATAGGTGTCATTACGTCTGACCCACACTATATGCAGATGTTGTTCAAGAGTTTTCGAAGATTTCACCATTCACTTTCTAAAACGCTCTTTACCGCTAAAATTCATTAATTAGATTATGGAAATTTCTCCAGAAACATCGCATCTGTTCCGATTATACATGCAGGCGCAACTGCTCATCCCATATTCGGGAAATCAGCCATATTTATAATCCCCAACCTTCTACTTTGTGTTCTCATTCCATCTACATCTAATGAGATCCGACTGAGACTAAACGGGAAACATCGAGCTTCAAATCGAGGAACAATGACCAAAGGGAAGCAAATACTAAGCCAACATGGAAAACAATTAGCGATGGTCCGTATCGTCAACCAACGCCATCGACTTCAATAATCGTTTTCGCAGCGGCCAGCCGTAAAAAATCTGACACGAGCCTTGCTAATTTATCGGCACGTCTTGTTGGCACGCAGGGAATTGAATAGGGTATCTGAGATTACTGAAGCGAAGAACACGATAAGGACGCCAAGAGATGGTTTTGAAGAGGTGTGTGTGTGCGGGAGGGAGGGTCGCTGAGAGATATGTATATGTTCACAACCACCGGCGGGATTGGGTATAGTACTTTACTCATTATTCACATTCTGAGTTCATATGCGAATGTAATTATCCCGCTTTCGCGCCTCACTAACTCATCCGATCCCTTCATGCTTGTATTATTACGGCTTTACAATCGTCAGACGACCCGTACATTTATCCTGAATCAGGATCTCGGAGTAACGCATTCGCTCGTAAGAAGACAAGAACGACGCAAATGAGCTGATTATATCCTCGACTCGGTGGCATTTATATACGCTGCTTAAATTAGTGGTTGTAGGATAAATGTTCTCCTAGGAGTCTCAAAGTCAATTTCCTGGTGGTTTCTCGTCAGATATTTTCGGTGCTGCGTATATGTGTTCATCATTTATTCGTGATCATCCTCTATACGTTTATTCTTTGAAAGTTGTCGCTAATTACTCGTGGAGTACGTCAAGAGAGTTCACTGGGAGTAATGTTTACAGCGCATCAGACGGGCCGTCGAAGACTCCACTAATGCCACGTGTGTTCTCCTCGACGCCTAAAATGGTAATAAATTTCTCGAGCTTCTTCCTGTAAGTTCTATTTTCAGTATTTCTCCGTGTACTATTTATGATCAACAGTAGTTGTTTGTTTTTCCACTAGATTTCTCCAACATTTTGAATAGCATTGCAACGCCTTTACGCCGAGTTTGTAAGTCATGTGGACGTAATATTCTCCGAAAAGCGGGTACTATATCGGTTTCCCCGAGGATCCATGATGCAAAATCAGGATGTATATAGACGTCGCTCTGTATGAAGAGATCAGTTTCGTTCAGCATTCGCGTCTGCGTCGACAAACATGAAAGTCACAAAGCTTATTTCAACCCTCAGCACGCTGCTAGTGGCTATCTATCAATGCAGCGCTGCTCCTCCTCCCAACTCCTCATTAAATGTTCTCCGCGAGCGACAAGCTGGGACACAATGGGTCTCCATCTGGACGTCTATGCCTCAATTGGTAGAGCAGAGTAATCTCCCGCCATCACCCTTCGTGAGTTCTTCCCTCTACCTCCTGTATATCTGAACTAACCGTAAATCAGAACGGCGGCTCGGTGATGTTTAATGATGCAACTCTCCGACAAACCTTTTTCATAACTGAAGATGCCCCCCGCATCCGCATCCAATTCTCCAACACCTTCGGTGGAAGCGTACTCTCCATAACCGCGGCATCCCTTGCGCTACCTCAGGGTGGCGCAGCCGGCGTAGGACAAATACAAACATCCACCCTGCATGCCCTAACCTTCAACGGCGGGAGTCCGAGCGTCACAATCCCGACGGGACAAGTGGTTTATACAGACCCAATCGACTTCCCCGTGACCGCTCAGACGAATATCGCTGTGAGCATATACCTCAAAAGTGGCCAGAGTGGAAGCAACATTACGGGGCACCCGGGAAGCAGGACGACCAGTTGGATGCAGTCGGGGAATCAAGTTAACAGTACAAACGTATCAGGGGGTAGTACGGCCCATTGGTACTTCGCAACAGGCGTCGAAGGGTTCATTAATACTGATACGAAGGGGCTGATTATTCTTGGGGATAGCATTACGGATGGTCGAGGTAGCGACGACAACAAGAACAACAGGTAAGTCAATCTACTCTTTTCCCCACCATTCGCAAATTTTAATTGGAATATTTGTAGATGGCCCGACCTCGTCCTTGCTCGCATGCGTAAATCTGGGATCACGAACATCGCAGTAGGCAACCAAGCGGCTGGGGGTAACCGCGTGTTGCAAGACGGCCTTGGCCCCTCTCTTATCAGTAGGTACAAGCGCGATGCTATCAACCAAGCCGGCGTGAAATATGTCATGGTCTTCGAGGGTGTAAACGACATCGGTACAGCTAACTCGGATGCCGCTTCCCAGCAGCAGGTCGGCGACCAGTTAATTGCTGCTTTTCAGCAGATTGTCAGCGATGCGAAGGCCGCAGGGTTGAAGATTTTTGCGGCAACGATCACGCCTCTGGGGTCTGGTTACACGGCAGGAAGTAGAGAGCCTACGAGGCAGAGGATTAATCAGTGGATTTTGACTAGTGGGACGTACGACGCTGTCGTAGACTTCGATAAGATTGTGAGGAATCCTTCGAATCCGAGTCAGTTAGCACAACAGTATGACTCTGGAGATGGTCTTCATCCCAACGTTGCTGGATATCAGGCTATTGCGAATCAGTTCCCGCTGGATGTTCTGACTGGCAGTGCTCCTCATTCTACCACATCTAGTTCTCCTACTTCTACCACATCTAGTGCTCCTCCCGTAACAACGACGACCAGCACTCCTCCCGCAACGACCTCGCCTACAGCTCAGGCAGCTCACTATGCGCAATGCGGTACGTATCGTTATTAATCCTCCTGGATGAGACTCTAATCATGAATGACTTCAACCTCAGGTGGAAAGGGCTACACTGGACCAACTGTCTGCCAGTCGCCCTGGACGTGCAAGGTGTCAAACGAGTATTACTCGCAGTGCCTGTAAATTCAAAATGTTTCATTTTTATGAGGAAACGATCGCTTTTCTACTTCGCTTGGTGGATCACTTTGTGTCTTTCGATGGCTCATCCAGAAAAAATGAATGTGACTGAGTTTTATCATCTGAACAACATCTAAGGTGACTCATACCATTGATCACTTCCAAGCGGCTTGAGTTTCCATTCCAAAGGATTTTTCAAGGGAGTTTGAGCAGCATGGAAAATTCCTCCAGCAAAGGAAAGTGGCTGGACAGAATCATTGAGGTGAGAACATGTATGAAAGGATGACAACGAATCAAGTAAACCACCCGTCCAAAATCACGATTGCACGTGTCTAACAATATTACATAAGCGACATGACTTTTGGTTACGACTCACAACGAGTACAAACAACTTAGATATTCTGATGGCCGGAAAGGTTAAACTTTCAACCCTGATCAATGTAAAACTTTTAAATTTCAACTTCGGATTTGAAATCCTAGCTGTTATATATAGCTAGCG
>ML213647.1:76355-89932 GCA_004379715.1 Crucibulum laeve
GAATCTTCATCAATACTAGTCTGACAAAGTCAAAGAAAAGTCAAGCTCAAGTACATATTTTCTTGTGCTCATCGATGCCTTGACTTTGTTGGAGCAAATTTTGTTTGCTCAGAAATTCACACAAGTCGTTTCAGACTCCGCCTCACATGCTCTGTCGATCCCTAACTGCCACGTTCAACACGTGTTGCTTACTTCTACATCAACTTTCCTTCTCCATGTCGCTCCTCAGTCTTTAGTACTCGGCGATCACGAATCATGGTGAGTTACCCCTACTCGTCCGTCTCCGGTCCTCATCGTCGCTAATCAGCCCCTCTCGTTGTCGACCTAGGCACCGGCTAGAGAGTAGGAATATATATATGTAATATAATCCTGAGAATACCTGTATACCTAGAAAACAAAAGAATAAAAATGCGAGGTGGCCTCACGTCGGTCCTAACAAGCTGTGAAGGGAACTGCTAATAGAATGACGAGGTGCTGAGGGAATTGAATGAAGAATAGCGCGATTGAGACCGGAGGACGAAGGCTGAGGGGTGGACTGACTGATAGAGTGACGGAGGAGACGACGGGTGCACGACGGGCACGACAGAGACGATAGAGACGGAGGAGGACTGCTAGAGAAACGCTAAAATAGCTGCCCGATCGCAACTAGAATAGCTCGACAACGAGAGCACGGAAAAATACGAAACGAAGACGAGGAGAGACGTAGGAAGGTGAACTAGGTGATGCAAAAAGACCGGAGACGTTTGGCGTTAACGTCGTTGAAAGCGTCGCGCTTTAGCGAATAGGTCGAGTTACCAAGCACCTGAGATCCAAAAACTTGAATATATTCGGTAAAATCGAAGTATTTGGCTGAAGTATGTAGGAGAGCGATTGAGTACAGAGGAGGGGGATAAGAGGGGATTCTGAACTACTGAACTACGAAGAAAATCCTATGTTTTTATATGTATGAAAGTCCTCGTTACTAAGAAGTAAAACAGAAATAAAATGTACAAAAATGAAAGAAAATGATCATCGAGCGGCTGTAGAAGTCAGACTCGCTCATGGGACTCGATTCATGTGGATGAAACTACTCCTATGTTGAATAAATACTTAGATTGTCTAAAAATTGAGAAAATGCGAGTCAAACCAAATAAAATGAAGTATTTTGCGATAGCATCCGTTGTTCCGAGCTCAAATAGCATTTTCGAATCACTCTAAAGCTTCTTGATGCGTCCCGAATCTTCCCCGACGATCCCTGGTCAAAAATAGATATACTGAAGTTGATTTAGCGGCAGCAGGACCGAGTTTCTGGGTACAGAGCCGTGCGAGGCTCGTCATCATAGGCTCACAGACGTCAATATCACAATGAACACAGTGCACCGCCAGCTTGCTACCAACAATTACCAGATAGGTGTGATGAGCCCGGCAGTTATAACGCATACAACCAAAGACTAATAAGCGCATACAACCATGAACTGTATGTCGCATACCGCCCGTCAAATTTCCTTTTAAGGGTGCTAGTGAAGGGTGTATACAATTAGTAGTTTTGTTTGATATTTACAAACTCTTAGTACTAGTGTAGCATGTATGTAGCTATAATGAATTTGTTTTTGTTCGATATTTACAAATGCTAAGCTAGTTCGGTTTTGTTCAATATTTACTAGCATCTGTTTAGTATGTTGCATTTGTGAATATCGAACAAACTCAACATGTAACATCAACTTTGTTCGACATATACAAAGTCCACGGGTAAATTCATATTTGTTTGATATTGACAAAACCGTCCGCTCTACTCTGAGTCTGTTCAATATTAACAAATCTCAACCAGTCAGTTTATCTTTGTTCGATATTGACAAACTACCAGCACAATTTGAATCTGTTTGATATTGACAAACTACCAGCACAATTTTGAATCTGTTTGATATTGACAAACTCCACAAGCACATTCGGTTTTGTTCAATAATGACAAACCCTCCGCCCCACTCTGAGTTTGTTTGATATTCACAAATGTTGACCAATCAATTCATCTTTTTTTCGATATTGGCAGATAGCTCCTGTTACTTCATCTGTGTTTGATATCGACAAACCCTCCACTCTACTCAGAGTTTGTTCAGTATTAACAAACCTCAACCAATCATTTCATCTTTGTTCAATTTTGACAGACCTCTCCTGTTATTTCATCTTTGTTTGATACTGACAAACCCTCCACTGCACTGCAAGTTTGTTCAATATTGACAAACTCTCCACTCCACTGTGAGTTTGTTCGATATTGACAAGCTCGGCCGGTCAATTCATCTTAGTTTGATATTGACAAACTCTCCACTCCACTGTGAGTTTGCTCAATATTCACAAAACTCAACCAGTCAATTCATCTTAGTTCAATATTGACAAACTCTCCATTCCACTGTGAGTTTGCTCAATATTCACAAAACTTGACTGGTCAATTCATCTTAGTTCTATATTGACAAACTCTCCATTCCACTGTGAGTTTGCTCAATATTCACAAAACTCGACCAGTCAGCTCATGTTTGTTTGATATTGACAGACTTCTTCTGTTAATTCATTTTTGTTCTATATTCACAAATCACCTGCTCTACTCTGAGCATGTTCAATATTCACAAAACTCGACTGATCAATTTATCTTTCTTTGATATTAACAAACCCATGCCTATATATAGCTCATCATTCTTTGATATTTACTGACGCTCATATGTATTGTATTCCTTTAGAATATGTTTTAGAAGAATATGTATTTATATATACAAGTCGTTCATATTCAATCAGCTATAGGTGATTGAATACATGCACATTGAACTTACTAAAATAGACACTTACCTTTGGGGCAGTAAATTACCTTTTTATTGTTGAAATCTCTGCGTTTATCGAAGCCTTTAGTGTTCCATTGGTCCTCAGTCACTATATCCCAGCAATCATATGACTTGAGAGGTGGCCATCTTTTGGGACCGTTGTGTTGAATAACATGTTGTATCCACTATAGACAAGTTAATAGTGTATCAAGTAAAAAAATAATACAGCTTACAGGATTAATCATTGCTTTGGTCTTTTTAAGTGTAAGGCTCCAGACAGTACCATGAGCCCAGTAATTCTTGCGCACTCTAACCCGCACAGCAGCATTCACCTGTGAGTGCCGCGTCATTAGCCATTTTAAATGGAACATACAAAATTCACTTACCTCCAGTGGGAAAGGCTCCACTTCCAGATTGAGAAAGTCAGCAGTAGAAACAAGATGAAGGGCTTTAAATTCAGCAGACATGGTATAGAATAAAAAGTGAATGAGATGAAGAGGATTCCAATGTGAGCGATGGCATTGTAGCATAGGCGCTTAATGTTGATTACATTATACATTATGCCAGTGTGGGTTATTTGAGTGTCTTAAATTGATGAAATAAAATTTGTGGTATGTATGTATTAAGAAATATATGTGATAAATATCATTCACCATTTCATTTTACTTTGCAGAGTGCTACATGCCTTTAGGAACAAGCTATTTATAGTTACAGTCTTTGAGGATCAGCCTATTTATAGCAACAGTTGACTTCATCTGCTTAATCAATGATTGTACCTGCCAAGGTTTGGTCTGGGGTCAGTCTTCAGAAAATAGCAGCATTGCCAATGCATCACTCGTGTTCCCTGTCTGTTAAGATCTGTGTGAAGATCAAACGTTGGTGTATTCCTGTGAATACACATGTAGTCAGTAGTCCAATTGTAGATAAAGAAAATACAACCTAATTGCATGTTAGTAAAGATAAGAGAAAGATGAGATGGGATCACCTTCCAAAGTGTTAAGAGATCAAAAGAGTACCACAAGCTACTGCCGATTAGATACTGTAAGGTATTCAGTAATTGACAAGAGTGCTAGTGTTAGCTTTAGCATTCTATTAATAGTGAACTTTAACAATAGCGCAAGGCCTTATTCATTGAAGACTTTTTGGCAGTACAAAGACATTGCTTAATCACACTTCAGTAAGTAAAATTAGTGGGAATGGTTTAGTGGGTAAAAAGGATGTCTTTCTTTGTCTACTTAGTACAAGTTTTATATCTATCTACTTGCTTGATTCAAGAATATTCTTTATGCTTCCAGACAGTATTAGAATATTCTTTTACTTATTAGATCTTGTTCTCAAATAGTCTTCTTGAGTGCCAAGTTCTTTTTACATTTGTTTGACACAAACATCTACTTGAAACAAACTTGATCCTTGTAGTTTGATTGAGAGTGAAATTTACAAAGTAAGGAGAAAACTTTAGTGTCTATCTACAGAGTACACTATGATATCATAACACTGTCCTTCTGTTGTCCTAGTGTCCTCTCTAAGTTCGAACCCATTGAAGTATATAACGGTGTATTAGTATAGACTATTAAGATTGAATTGCCATTATTTGAGCTTCTTGAAGATTCCAAGGAACAAATGTGTCAATTGTGCAGTATATTTACAACACAAAGGAGTTATAAAATACCCTTGTTGCAATTAAAGCTCCTCCTCTACTTCCATTTCTTTCTTCTCTATCTCTTTCTCTTTTATCTTTAACAAATTCTCCATGTCTTCCATGATACAAAACTTAGACCATTGGACTGATAATAGGTACCTGTCATGCTCTTCCTCACTGCTTGCGGTCAAGGAGTACAGGTCATTGATCTTCAGATATGTGAGCATCAATGTGTTCTGAATGATAAAGCCTCGAATCCAGCAGCCTATTGCCTCCTCCAGCCCAAAGACATCAACCTTTGTAAATCTTGGGTTAGTTGAATGAATTTTCCACCTCTTCCACATGAAAAATTTGAATAGTGCAGCATCTTCATCGCATCTGCAATGCCAAAACCCGGCTGGAGGTTTGGCCATGGTATTTCGCTTGAATGCAATACCTTCAACCATTGCCCTCATTCTGTCAATGTACACACCTGGTCCTTTGGCACTTCATCGGATATGATGAAACCTACAGATATAGTGCTTTTGACTGGTGTTGAATATGTGCTTGGCCAGATCTCTGGACAGCCATGATGCTTCTGGGGCCAATTCTTGCACGCATTGTATGAAATTTTTCAAATGGGAGGTTAACGGTGTCTTATCCCTCATAAAATGAACTATTGCAGCATTGATTTGTTCTGAATGGATCACTGTCAGCTAAACCATTGAAGAGTCCAGAAAAAAAAAAAAACCTTTCAATTTGTTCTTATCTTCATCCTCCATTTCCTCCCACTTGCTTTGCTCGTTCAGTTTGGCAGGCTCTCCCTTTGTCTTCTTTTGTCCCTTTGTCTCCGTGTCTTCTGTTCTCTTCCTCTTTGACAATAGCAGGTGTAGCACTCTTTCAAGCTTCTCTACCTTGGTCCTCGTAGCCTCCCACATATGCCTACAAGCCTGTTTTTCATGGATGAGTAGGTTCCACTGGCCACAGCTTTTATACACCTTGTTTAACTTGGATCTGGCGTTCTGCAGTGCCTTGATCTGGCATACAAGCTCTCTGTCAATTTCTTGAGCCTTCTCTTTAAGCTTGAGCTCCTGTTGGAGGTCATCCAATGAGGAAGAGGCCTGTGTATGTTTCACTTTAGCATTAGAAATTGTATCAACAAGTGCCTCTGCTTCTGGTTTGCTGTTGGGACCTGCAGCAAGGCAATCTAGTGAATCTAACAAGATAGTTGCACAAGCTTTGACCATAGCTTTGACTGCATTGATTTTGACCTTTATATTTGTGATATGTGTTGCCCTCTTATTCACTGACTTTCGGAGGTGCTGCAGTCTCTGCTTCAAAAGATCTTTGTCCTCTATCTCATCATTGCTGTTCTTGTCAACGTCTGATTCTCTGGTCTCTACGCTCTGTACATCCATATCCCTGTCTTGGATCCTGTTCCCATGTACCCTTTTGCCTCTCCCCCCCACCTCCATTGTAGCAGTAGACACATCCAGCTCCTGGCTGTCTCCAGACAAATCCATTGTCACAATAGAGTTTGGTTGCTTGTTGGCGAAGCACGGCTGCTGACTGTCCCCCAAGGCTTCTGCTGTTGCCTTAGAGCCTGGTAGCTCATTGGCTAAATCCGGCTGCTGGCTTTGTGAGCCCCTTCTTGAAGCTTAATTATGGATACGGCTCTCTAGCTGCTCTCTAGAACATAGGGAGGAATCATTGTCTCCGTTCTGGCTCCTTCCTGAAGCTGAATGACGGACAGGGGAGTTTTCCCTCAATTCCTCTCCCAGGGCTGAACTATGGATGGTCTCTAGGCACTCTCTGGATGGTGAAGGTGAATTATTTTCCATGTTCTGGATCTCTTCCAAAGCTAAATGATGGACGGAGGATATAGAATCTTCATGGGAAGGGGAGCCTGTATGCTCAGAGAGAACAGAGCTTTTCTGGTTATGGAGAGGCAAAATAGATTCTAATGGTTAGGTGCAGGCGCCAAATCTTCTTGCTGTAGAGAAACCAGATGGAGACATAGTTCATCAACACACTTTCTCATCTTCTCAACAAGCTCGCCAGCACAGTCTCTCACCAGTTTTGCAGTGTTCTTAGAACTTATTGATATATTAATATTCATAATTTATCAACCAAGGCTTAAATGAATAGCTCACTAGTGCTGCTGCCTTTCATGTTTTCTTTCTTTTTATCACCTTCGCACAAATAGCTGTTTCCTCAACCCAATGTCTTTCAGTGTCCTCCAAGGCCACCAGCTTGACTTGTACTATTTAGAAATACTTAGGATACATTCATGTAAGCCAAATAATTATCTTACATCTTTTGTTCAATTGAGTGACGTCTTCCATATTACAGGGCATGTCCTTTGAGGGTAAAGCAGACATGACAGTATCTTGCAATGGTGAATAGTGGCTCTGTAAACACTACGGGAAAAGGGCCACTGTCTTGCACTAGGATATCAGAACTCCATCAACATATGAGACCACGGTACTCTTTGGGTGACCAAATGATGATTGGGGTCACTAGGTTGCAATTGCCCACAAGGATTGCGACCTCCAGCAGTGACGGCCACATGGATCTCCAATTACTTCCCCCTGTACCCTCTGTCTCTCCCTCATTCCTTACACTGGCTGATTATGTAACTTGTAGATAAAAGGACTTGGAGAACGCACAATCTGTGTCGTCTTCAAGACCATCTGAACTTGCACCTTGCTTACACTTTCTGTGTTGGATACAAATTAATCAATGTTTGTAAATTCCTTCGTATTTCTAGGCATACTGATTAGGAGAATTGTAGCCAATTATCTATGTGTATCACATGGCCTCATCCATTCTGAGATGAGATTCGAATCTTGCAATGTTTTATAAGCACCCCTGTGGTAGATGAGCTGTTTCACCCTCAATTTATTCCCCCTCCCCCTCTACTCTGCCATGGCTTGTTTTAATATTTCTGCAGTTGCTACCAGCAATCTTCATCCAGTGCTGGCTTCAACTACAGATACATTAAATGCTGCTCATGCTGCTCTTGAGCAAGCCAACAGTGGTATGAGTTTTAGCTGTCAAACTGATCATTTATTTATCTCCTCTTTAGCCTTGCAGAAAATTGAGCATATCATTGCACTGGCTAGTCTACAAGGTAAGTATTTTCTGAACACATCCTCTTACTTTTTCTAATACTTCTTTTTAGCCATTGCCATGGAGGCTTGTTCGCCTTCTTCATCCTCCAGCCATGTGACTGGACTTTCACATACCAATTGTAAGCTCAAAATTATGTTCGTATCCTGATGCACAACGAATTTCTCTAGCAATGGTAACTGACGAGGTGACACCAATCACTGCTGTGAATGGTGATAAGGGTGGTACATTGAGTTGCATGAATTCTGTGATTGTCACGGTGATAGACTAATGACCATCACTTAGATGAGAAGATAGCTTCTTCAGATGGTACCTGCACTCTGTTTACTGCATTGTCTAAGATCTAACATACAAGTTTTTTTTTAGTTCCACCAGTACGGTACTACATGATTCTTGTAGGATGCAAGCCAGGGGTTTTCACTGGATTGTACATGCTTATAATTGACTTACATTACCCAAGTGCTAACTAGATTCAAGCAATGGTGTTGCTGCCAATGTTCTAGGAATTGCCAGAAACGTTGTAGAAAAGTATAAGACAGAAGAAGAGGCTGAAGCGCATTACTTATCTGCACTTAATAAGGGGCAAGTCATAAAGGTGACCATTTTGGAGATGAGAGAAACCGTGTCCAGGGGGTAGCTAAAAAGTCATTCTTTTGTTGAACTCTCCCAGAAAATTACATATTTACTCAGTTTGTGCATCCATCACCATTTAGCTACTGTCATTAGGTGTAATCAAAGCACCATATTGAGACAACTCAATTTAATCCCAGAGGGTGCATATTGACTGATTAGTCAAGGCCTCGTTATCCTTCTGTAATATTTCTTAAATGTATTTAATCTGCAAGAGTGCGTGTTGAGCCATCAGTTGAAGCATTCCCATCCCTCCATATTAATTATATTCCTCTACCACACCAACAATATGTCACAGTCAGAGTCATCAAAAAAGTCTGACAAGTGCAAGTTGGGGGACAATGGATTGACTAAAGATCAAAGATACTATCGAAAGTAAGATATTTGTTTGAATGGAAGTTGAATGTAAAAATGTTAATGAGAATTCAGACATCCTGAGTTAAGAGAGAAAAACAAAGTTTGTCAAAGAATGCGCCGGAGTCATCAGCAAAATCATCAAGACTCCGGAAGTATACCCAGTGGTTCAGATCCTTCAAGGCAAGTCTACTATCTTTGAATATTAAATCACCTTTAACACCTTGCATAGAAGTGCTACTGGCGATGTTGAAGCCAACAAAGAACAACGGATTGATGCTGCTTTACACACTCTAATGCACAATCATAACTCTGGACTACGCATTGAGGCAGACACCTATAATAAGCACTTGCACTATCCTGCTATATTGAGATTGCTACTACTTTGAAGAAGTGCATTGGACTGGTCATCAACATGGGAAGGCATAGAAGCCTGGCCAAAGTCATTAAAACATTATACAAGGTTGGCTGTCACAAGTAATAAGCTTAGCCAACACACGAACAAGCTGATGAATCATAAGCTGGAAGGGCAGAAGATACTTTTAGAGATTGATGAGCTTGGAGGGAATCTTCCTGAACTGGAGCATGAGATAAGAGAGTTGTGGATAATGGGAAATAAGCTATCAGCACTGCTGGCAAAGGGATTGACTTTGATAGAGCTGGAGGTGGTTCGTATTCTCAAAAGCAACTGTAAAGCCTAGATACTTGTATTCTATCAATTAAGAACAAAGATGTTGAGTGGTTTAGATATTGGAGCAGATTGAAGGCATTGTCTGTTGTGTCTCCATTATTTATTTAAAGTGGAATGTAGGTAACTCTATGCTTCATTGAGATATATCCCAACTGGAATATAGAGCTGGAGGTTCACACTCTGAATAAAGTATCAATATAGTTAATAGATACTATGGTGTGGTCATTCAATAATTCTTAATAGACAATATAGAACAGTTGCTATAGAATAATA
The DNA here is from genome assembly GCA_004379715.1 of Crucibulum laeve. NCBI lineage: Eukaryota > Fungi > Basidiomycota > Agaricomycetes > Agaricales > Nidulariaceae > Crucibulum > Crucibulum laeve. The sequence continues at coordinate 85,840 of ML213647.1, forward strand.
CCATCATAATATAATATAGTATGATACAGTTGCATAAAGTCAATTATGGTCGTGTATGGTCGTGTATAGGTTGTGTACAGTTGTGTACAGGTCATGTACAGTTGCGTACAGCCACTTACACAAACATCTATGTGCACTTGGATTTAGTTTCTATACTGACTATCTAAGTTTCTTATGGTCTTTTAATCAGTCTATTGAATACATTAATTTCTATACTGACTATCTAAGCCCCTTATTCTTATAGTCTTTTGACCATTCTACTTATTTCTATACTGACCATCTAAGTTTCTTATGGTCTTTTAATCGGCCTATTGAGTTCATTGATTTCCATACTTACCATGCAAGTGTCTAATAGTCTTTTGACTGTTCTATTGATTTCTATATTGACTATCTAAATTTCTTATAGCCTTTTGACTGCTCTATTGATTTTATACGACCATCTAAGTTTCTTATATCTTTTGATCAGTCTATTGAATACATTGATTTCTATACTTACTATGTAAGTGTCTAATAGTCTTTTGATTGGTCTATTGAATACATTGATTTCTATACTTACTATGTAAGTGTCTAATAGTCTTTTGATCGGTCTATTGACTGTATTGATTTCTATACCGACTATCTAAGTTTCTAATAGCCCTTTGATTGGTCTATTGACTGTATTTATTTCTATACTGACTATCTAAGTTCCTTATACTGTTTTGACTGGTCTAATGACTTATATACTGACTATCTAAGTTCCTTATACTGTTTTGACCAGTCTAATGATTTATATACTCACTATCTAAGTTCCTTATACTGTTTTAACTGGTCTAATGATTTATATACTGACCATGGAAGTTATATACTTTTGACTGGTCTATTGCTTGTATTGAATTATTTCCTATAATGACCATCTTAAGTTACTTATAGCCTGTTGAGTGGTATATTGACTGTATTAGTTTATACTGACCATGGAGGTTGTAGTCTTTGGAACAATCGATTGGCTGTAGTGTTTCCTATACTGACCATTCAACTTTCTTATGGCCTTTTGATTGATCTATTGAATACACTGATTTCTATACTTACAATGTAAGTGTCTAATAGTCTTTTGATTGGTTTATTGACTGTATTGATTTTTATATGGACTATCTAAGTTTCTAATAGTCTTGTGATCAGTCTATTGACTGTATTTGTTTCTATACTGACTATCTATTGATCTGTAATGATTTCTATACTACCATGAAGTTATATTTTTTTGACCGGTCTATTGCTTGGACTGCTTCCTATACTGACATTCTAAGTTACTTATAGTCTGTTGACTGGTCTATTGACTGTGTTGATTTCTATACTGACTACATAAATTTTAGTCTTCAATAGACCAATCCTAAGAATATAGCTTCCATAGTCAGTATAGAAAGAAGCACCACAGTCAATAGACTGGTTAAAAGACTGCAGGAAACTTCAATATAAATAAATTGACATGCTTAATACTTAAGTGGTAAATAGCTATAGGGATTAATATAATGAATAGACTATAATCCCTTTATGTAGAGGAAACCCCTTCTGTTTGGTTTTATTATGATGCATCAAACACAAGGTGTGAAAATGGTGTCCACAATTAAAATTGAAAATTATAAGTCCTTCAATTTCTTTCAAATTTTGTGAGGAGCTTCCTAACATTTTCAGAACTATTACACTGCAAAAATAATGGTGAAAATTGGTGCACAGAAGAAGATATTAGCATTTTAGTTCCAAAAATGCAACATTACAAAATGTGTATTGATTTTGACAGCACATTAATAGAATACGATGTATGCAACTCTACTCAGACCACCAACTCTGCACAATCTGGGATCATTATGACATAATAGTCATATCTCCTTGGCAGAATGATATATAAATGCACCCTCATTTCAAGCCCTGTGCTGAGGGGATGCCTTTTGGGAGCATTATAAGGTGGAGTAAATACTTGTTCCACAGCCTTTCAATTCAAATAGCAATTGTTCTGATGGGGTTATTACAATTTATGAAGCTGTAAAAATGAGGACAGGTTGTGTGTCAATACCATGACCAAATATCAGAAATCTTCACAACTGTTATAATACATCAATAGAAAATTATATTATAGGCTGGATGGCTGTTATGTACATGTGGTGATCCTCTTTGAAAAAATATGGTTTCTCTTAATGATTGGGATATCACCTGGTATACGCCCCAAGCAGAGCATTGAAATCATTGAAATCCGAAACGTTTGATTGATCTGACCAATGATCCTTTGCCCATATGACACCTCTGGGTCCATATGAGATGGGCTAAGGGGAGATAACTGAGCCCACCTCATGCATAATCCCTGCTTAGCAGACTGGCTATGCAAGGGAACTGTATAGTGGAAGCCTGCACAGTTATCCAATGGTAATTGGGGCAGTTCCATATCTTAACCGGATGTTCCATGTGACAATAAGAGGTGCACTTGGTTGCATCCAGCTCTCTCAGTACCAGAAAAAATGCTTGGTCGGATCAAGCTCTCCCAGTACCCAGAAATATAGTCATAGTAACACTAGATGATAAATAAAATGGCAGTGCATGATGATGGTGCACAGCTGTGAGATTTTGTTCTATCAAGAAAGAAGTTCAATCATTGATTGGTATTGGTTTAGATAATGGCAAGGAGTAGTACAATAGATTAATTAAATTCCATGCCCATGCCCCTCCCGTTCCTTTTGATCCTTTCAGCTTCAAGTACTGCCATGGGTGCCTGCGATTCCTTGTATAACCTATCAAGCTTTGAATGCGCTTCTCTAGTTTTGAGCAGCTCCAATTCTAAGGCAGCAGCCTCTTTACATGACGCAGAAACCAGTTTGCTATACATCTTGTGTGACGTTTTGACAATGAGTGCTAAGTCTTTGGTTGACTCTTGATGCAAGCAATTAGAGGTAAAATGCAAGTATGGCTGATTTGCAGTGGGATGCTGAGCGCTAAAGGTAAGCCAGCATCCCGTCTGGCTGGATACCTGCTCGCACTTGGGGAAGGTTAGTTTAAACTAGTATTAAATAAATGAGTCAAAATGCGTACTCTACACACAATGTCTTTCACTAGTCGTAGAAATCAATTAGTCAATTTTTTCTGCTCTGGAATGGGCTCCTTCAGCCTACATGGGCATAAAATTTCTATTTTCATGTCATGGTCAATCGCAGTTGATATGAGCAAAGTATACATACGGAAATCACATCCTTCTCACTTCACTCCTAATACCATTCCAAAAGGCATGTATTTCTTTTTTATTCTATGACACTTAGTCTTGGCTGGGCTGAGCAACAACAAGCGTAATGTTGAAGTGGCATTGTTAGGTGTGTTAGGTGTCAATCCAGAATCCAGCCCAGGAGGGACCTGAGTAAGAAGAGCTGGGTTGATAGGTATTTCTGGAAGGTGCAAGTTCTATGGGGGAAAAAATGAGTGTTGATGCATGGTAGAGTGATATATAAACTTGCTGAATTCGGAGTGCTGGCAGGAGGAGGTCCAAAGATTAGTGGATCTGTTCTCTAAGAAATTGTCAGAACTTATAACTAAATGCATCACTGTAATAGCTCACTCGTAGGGGAGTATGAGGAAAGGGGCAGTCTAGCTCAGTAGAATATGTGGTAGGAAGAGGTGGAGGAGCTCCAGAGTAAAGCATTGAGAGACAAGTCCTGGTATGCAAGGATGCAAGGAGGGGTGACAATGACCTAGGAGGCAAAGATGGTGGGAGGGATGAAGATGGTAGCATGGTGTCAAGCAAGCAAAATGTTGCTTTTGAGAATCGCAGAAGTGTCATTATTTGTGCTATCCCAAGTAAGTTCAGGGAAAGAATGAATATTGCAATTCTACACAAATCAATCCAAAAGGCAGCATGAGTTGGTTGAGCTAGAGGAGTAGAGATCTGGCAATAAGGTGTATGAACCTTGAATATAATATGGATGCTGAAGTGGCTGCTGGTAGAAGTAGTATCAGACTACTAATACCTGAATACTGTAACTGTCTTGATGTAACATGAAGCTTATCAGAAGCTTATAACTTGATGTGCTGAGCTGAACTTGACTTGACATGCTGAACTGACTTGACTTTATAATCTGCTGAA
>ML213647.1:100529-141125 GCA_004379715.1 Crucibulum laeve
GGGAGGAATTAATGAAGAAGCTTGAGAGGCTGAACATAGCTAGTGAGGAGCTTCTCCGTCTTTGATATCTATATCATGGCGCGTGGATTGAATTAGACGTCCTAGCTACAACAGGATCAGCATCACATAGATATCAATTATTGTAATCAAATAGTGAATAGTAGTAATCCCAATTATAAACATTGAACTGAGAAGTGTATAAGCACTGAGGCAGTGATGGAAAGTATAGACTCCATCCACGGAAACTATCAGCAGATATGATTGAGCCAAAAGATTGATGAGACAGAAGCTCAGGAAGTACAGGGTATGGGGCCAACGAGGCTGCTGAATGGAAATATGGTTAGGAAGGTCAATGCTCAACACAGCCATCTACTTTTCTGCGGGTTTCACCCCAGGTTTCCTATGTTCAGGAACCTCAGCATCCTTAGGTTCCGTTTTATCAACAGCTTCACTGATGTATGAAGGGAAGCTTCATTGAAAGAGAGGGTATCAGGACATGAAAGCACACATGGTAGTGAAGTCATACCGAGGAACCCCACTCAGCGCGAGCTCTTGGAAACAATACACAATGATTGTCCCAATCTTAGGTGGATTACGGCGCTGTTTGTCAGAGAGCCCAGTTTCGACACTGAACGTCTATAAAGCATGATCAACAACTACTTAGAGAGAGATCAAGGAAGGGAGATGGACTTTCCCAGAAGCTATCATACACTTCAAAACACCAGTGATGCCAGTGTTCTTGCCTTTACCAGCCACATATCCAGTGACAATAGCTTCAGCATTGTAGAATGTCTAAACAGGAGCATAAGTATGCACAATCTGTTGTGAATGATAACAGAATGTGAACTTTGATTTTCAACAACGATGCAGATCAGTGACCCTCATATGCACCCTGCCATGCCTGGCATCAGTATATGGAATCAAGGAGGCAAAGGTCAGAGGACAACTCACAATCCCAGATGACGGAGCATGAGACTCTCTCCACCTAGACCTTCAATCTCCTTCAATTTCTCAAGGACATGTTCCTCTAGTTGCACCAAGGAAGGGCTCACCATGTGTGACAGAAGTGCGAGGTGAATCATGGTCATGGCACACAAGCTCGAGTCGATCGGGATAGACTGGTGTAGGTAATATCCAATTTGTAGAACTTGGGGACTCTTAGTCGAATATGAGACCCCTTATATACTATAGGTAGTATGTAGCAAACTAAAATGACGTCGAATAACTATCTAGTTATTATGCTCAGTCCAAATCTAAGTGGTAAAGATAAACTAAGATAAGATAAAGAAGTGTGGTTATGTTTTGTCTAGATAACCTTCACATCATGTGGGTATAATTAGTAGATGTACATAAGATGTACATTGAATCAAAAACTTACTCTGATTGTTATGGCATTTCCAGCAGCAATGTTGATGGTAACATGGCAACGTGGCGACAATTCTGATGAGTAGCACTCAACATCAACATCATGGGAACTCCCAATTGTGATTGCCATATCAAAACTGCTGACTCGGCAAGGCTAAATATAGCATTTGCGGCCCGGGCATATGCAACCAATCTCAGGCACAACTAACTAGTCCCATGCAAATGACACAGTGGAGTTGACTTATATATCCCATAGATATATTTAAAATATAATCTCTATATCTTCCATTACATAGTCTGAATTTATTCTGTGGACATAGTTAAAATATGTTTTATATTATATCAAAATATTATTCATCGTATCTTCTATACAGTTTGATGGTATTCAAAATATTCTTAAATGATCCCTGAGAGGGGCCATCAGTATTATTCAAAATATCTTCGAATTATCCCCGAAGAGATCACGGACTTGACAAGACAAATTAACACCTCTCGGAGATATATCGAAGATGTTATGAATAAAACTTGCTCCTTTACCAACACATCATTTCTATACCGCTCTTAGGCGATCTGTTATCCTCTTGGGTATAATTTGAAAAGGTTTTTAATAATACTGATGGCTCCTCTCGGGGATAATTTGAGAATATTTTGAATACCATCAAAATATTATCGATCAGATATACTGTATATAGAAGATATGATTAACAATATTTTGATATAATATTGAACATATTTGAAATATATCCACAGAATAAATTCCGACTATACAATGGAAGATATAGATAGCATATTTTAAATATATCTATGGGATATACAAGTCAACTCCCGCTGTGTGTGAACATAATTATGCACGATGACATATCCAGGCAGCTGATCAAGGGTCCAACTGCCCAAGTACTTCAGTTATTGTTAAACTTTAACTAAAAATGATGAGTATAACGTGATTTCAGTCTGACTGAACTCAAATTGTAAGTCATAGTTTTAGTGAACAATAAAACATGTCTCAAATTAAAACTTTCGGACAAAGTATATGTATGATAAAACTGTTAAATTTAAGTTGATTTTTTATTCGTTCTGAAAACATTATATAAGCTTAGAGTTTATAGATGATTTTTAGTGCACCTGAAAATCTGTACTTCTTGATGTGATTGTATATTCCTAACAATGTTACAAAAGCGACATCACCAGCACTTTTGGTCACAACTCCTGACGTTTCTGATAGCCGGAAAGTTACACTTTCAACCCTGATGTGAAACCTTTCGATTTCAACAGTGGCTGTTACAGCTAGGTTACTAGGAGGAGATGCAGACTTACAAAGTCAGTCGGAGCTCAGCTTCTCCACTAACTGCATTTCGCTTCAAATCACTGGGCCTGATGTAGCTGATCTGTCGTTTTGCGATCTTCCTGGTATGCCGACTTCAGCTTTTCTTTTCGTACATGAGCTTAGGAATTTGTATAGGTCTCATTGCCAGTGTTAGTCGTGAAGGCAAGGAGAGTGATATAAAGCTCGTCGAAAGCCTCGTGACGTCTTATATTCTTAAACCGTCTTGTATCATCCTCCTTACTGTCGCGTGCGAGAGTGAGTATAATCCATGCATAATAACACATTGAAACCACAATTGATTTCTACTGCAGCGGACTTTGAGAACCAAGGAGCCCATCGCCTCGCAAAACAGTGCGACCCGGATGGTAAACGCACCATCGGCGTTCTCACCAAGCCTGACCGTATCCCAACTGGCGAAGAATCGAGTTGGCTTCCATTCATCCACAATGAGAAAGAGTCTCTAGAAAATAATTGGTACTGCGTCAAGCAGCCAGGCTCGAGCGATATCAAGCAGGGCATCACTTGGGCTCAGGCGAGGTCACGCGAAGACGAGTTCTTCTCCATGACCCCTCCTTGGTCTGAGCTGGATGGTATCTATCAGAAGTACCTACGCACATCGAACCTCGTTGATCGTTTGAGCTCCATTCTGTCGGACTTGATCTCGAAAAGGTGTGTTTATATTTGCCATGCTCTTCTCTCCTGGGCGTTTCTTGTCACTTACATTTCTCTAGGCTTCCGGAGATCCAAAAAGAGCTCGAGAAGTCAATTCACCAAGCGCGCACAGCGTTCAACCAGCTCCCGAAAGAACCGTCCAAGCAGCCCATGAACGAGATCTTCAATCTCCTCCATACCTTCGTTAACGACCTGGCTGTGCATGTCGAGGGCATTCCGGACCACGATGGGCTTATCCAGCATATTAAACCTGCCCAACAGAAGTTCCGTGTGGCCATCCGTGCGACCGCACCTAACTTCATGCCCTTTGAAAAGAACTACGCCGGTAAAAAGAAGCTCCCCCTTGCTGAATTCCTGGAGAACGAGGAGGAGCTAGGACTGTTGGAAAGCGAGGATGAAGGGAACAGCTTGCAAGGTGTTCCCACAAAGACTAAGCGTGGCATCGGGATGCCGCATAGTAGGAAGAATGATACAAGGGCGATCTATGTGGATGACATCATGGAAAGAGCACATCAGTGAATTTTCAATTTTTTTATTTTCTCGCATTTGTCTTTGTTGATGTCATTCTAAAGAGCTCGTACCCGTGAATTGCCCGGAAACTTCCCCTTCATCGTCCAGAAGACGTATATCAACCAGTTCCTCAGTAGATGGCGGTCACCTGCGCTGGCCCTGTGCAAGACGATCCACGCCAAGATTGCTGAGCATGTCAAGACGCTTACCAAGAAGCATTTCGGTTCATTCGGACAAGGAGGGCTCGAGCAGCGCGTCAAGTTCGTTATTCTCCCTTCACGTTTACCTTGTCACTCTCATGATATCGTATCTATCTTTCAGCGTCCTCCTTCAAGCGCACATTAACAGATGCCTCGAATGAGCAGAGATGCAAATCAACTGGCTCCTCGATATCGAAAATCGCCCCTTCTCTCTCAATAGCCATTACCTGTCCAATTACAAGGACAAGTTCCTCTCATTTTTCAAAGGCAGTCGTCAACAGGACCGGTGTGGAGATCTCCTTACAGCCATCAAAGCATACTCAGCTTCCCCGCCCACTTTTACTTTTAATCGATTGGGAGCCGGGGCCCCAGCAGCGCCCCAGCCTTAGCAAATTCATCAAATAGGGATCGCGAAGGTCTTAGCGGGACTCACAGAACTCGGGATGCCTGCTATTAAACCTGAGGACTTGCCCAAGCTCTTGCCATCCGACCCCATGGAGCCCGCGTTGGTCATCATGGCAGATGTTCGAGCATATTTCCAAAGTATTTTCCTTCATGTATTTGCTTTCCTTTTATCTTCTGACATATTGTTGTGAATTAGTTGCATACAAATGCTTTACGGACAATGTTCCGCTTGCTGTAAACCATGAACTCGTGATCGGCGCGGAACGTGGTGTGTTGAAGTTGCTGTATGGTGGGCTCGGGATCAATGGCCCCAATGGGCTCCGCATTTGCAAAGATCTTGCTCAAGAGAGTCCTCAGAATGCAAACCGTAGAGAGGAATTGATGAAGAAGCTTGAGAGGCTGAACGTGGCTAGTGAGGATCTTCTCCGTCTTTGATATGTATAGCATGGCACGTGGATTGAATTGGACGTTCTAACTACAACAGGACCGATATCTCGTAGATACCGAGTATTGTTACCAAATGGCGAATCGTAGTAATCCCAATATTCATTCAACGGAAAAGTGTATAACTACTGAGACGGTGATGGGAAATATAGATTCCATCCATAGAAGCTATCGACGGATACAAACGACAGATGAGATGCTTTGGAAGGGGCAAGGAGTTGATACGCCTGCCGAACGGGAAATGATTCAAAAGGTCAATGCCAAGCACGGTCATCTACATTTCTACGGGTTTCGTCCCAGGCTTCCTATGTTCAGGAACCTCAGCATCCTTAGGATCTACTTTATCAACAGCTTCACCGATGTACGAAGGGAAGCTACAAAGACAGGATGTCAGGACATGAATACATACAAAGCAGCGAAGTCATACCGAGGACCCCACTCAGCGCGAGCTCTTGGAAACGATACACGATGATTGCTCCAATCTTAGGCGGACTACCAAGCCGGCGTGAAATATGTCATGGTCTTCGAGGGTGTAAACGATATCGGCACAACTAACTCGGATGCCGCTTCTCAGCAGCAGGTCGGTGACCAGTTAATCGTTGCTTTTCAGCAGATTGTCCGCGATGCAAAGGCTGCAGGACTAAAGGTTTTTGCGGCGACAATCACACTTCTGGGGTCTGGGTACACAGCCGTAAGTAGGGAGGCCACGAGGCAGAGGGTTAATCAGTAGATTTTGACTAGTGGGACATACGACGCTGTCGTGGACTTCGATAAGATTGTGGGGAATCCTTCAAATCCGAGTCAGTTAGCACAACAGCATGACTCTGGAAATGGTCTTCATCCCAACGTCACTGGATATCAGGCTATTGCGAATCAGTTCCCGCTGGATCTTCTGACTGGCAGTGCTCCTCCTTCTTCTACCACATCTAGTTCTCCTCCTACTTCTACCACATCTAGTGCTCCTCCGGTAACGACGACGACCAGCACTCCTCCCGCAACGACCTCACCTACAGCTCAGGCAACTCACTATGCGCAATGCGGTACGTATCGTTATTAATCCTCCTGGATGAGACTCTAATTATGAATGACTTCAACTTCAGGTGGAAAGGGCTACACTGGACCAACTGTCTGCCAGTCGCCCTGGACGTGCAAGGTGTCAAACAAGTATTACTCGCAGTGCCTGTAAATTCAAAATGTTTCATTTTTATGAGGAAACGATCGCTTTTCTACTTCGCTTGGTGGATCACTTTGTGTCTTTCGATGGCTCATCCAGAAAAAATGAATGTGACTGAGTTTTATCATCTGAACAACATCTAAGGTGACTCATACCATTGATCACTTCCAAGCGGCTTGAGTTTCCATTCCAAAGGATTTTTCAAGGGAGTTTGAGCAGCATGGAAAATTCCTCCAGCAAAGGAAAGTGGCTGGACAGAATCATTGAGGTGAGAACATGTATGAAAGGATGACAACGAATCAAGTAAACCACCCGTCCAAAATCACGATTGCACGTGTCTAACAATATTACATAAGCGACATGACTTTTGGTTACGACTCACAACGAGTACAAACAACTTAGATATTCTGATGGCCGGAAAGGTTAAACTTTCAACCCTGATCAATGTAAAACTTTTAAATTTCAACTTCGGATTTGAAATCCTAGCTGTTATATATAGCTAGCGCACCGTATACGAGTCCCTGGCATAAACTTTGATATCACTTCCATGACGATGTCACCCTCACGCGCTGGCTCTGAGCCTCAGGGAGTTGGACACTCTAACCCTCATCTAGCTCAGGAGCGGCGGGCCATGCTCGACTTGGTGAATAAGCTTCACAGCACTGGGTGCGTTTCATCTGGAATTGAGCGGCGCGTCGACTAATTGATGCATATTTAGAGTCCAAGTCGATATTGACCTCCCACAAATCGCCGTTATAGGCTCTCAAAGTGCAGGAAAGTCCTCGCTCATTGAGTCTATTTCTGGCATCACATTGCCCAGAGCAACTGGTACCTGTACTCGGTACGTCTAACCCAACTGTTATGACCTTTCTCTTATGCCTTGTTTTAGTTGCCCGACCGAATGTCGTCTCTCGAGATCCAATGGCCCCTGGCAGTGTACAGTTGCCCTTCGTTTCATCACAGATTCAAAGGGGCAGGTTCTAGGACAAGCGCGCAACGAGATGTTTGGACCCACTATATTCGACAAAGCGCAAGTAGAAGAACGTATTCGACGTGCCTAACGCGCCATCCTCAACCCAACTAAACTTTCAAAGGATTTCTTAACAGGAGAAGACATGGAGTTACAGGGTCCTTCGGAGCTCAGCTTCTCCATAAATTGTGTTTCACTTCAAACCACTGGGCCTGAAGTAGCCGATCTATCGTTTTGCGATCTGCCTGGTATCCCAACTTTAGCTTTTTTGTTCGTGCATGAGCTTATGATATTTTATAGGTCTCATTGCCAGCGTCAGTCGTGAAGGCAGGGAGAGCGATATATAGCTCGTCGAAAGCCTCGTGACGTCTTATATTCGCAAACCTTCGTGTATTATCCTCTTTACCGTCGCGTGCGAGAGTGAGTACAATCTTTACATACTACCACAGTCAAACCACAGCTAATATCTACTGCAGCGGACTTTGAGAACCAAGGAGCCCATCGCCTCGCAAAACAGTACGACCCGCACGGTAAACGCACCATTGGTGTTCTTACTAAGCCTGACCGTATCCCGACTGGCGAAGAATCGAGTTGGCTTCCATTCATCCGCCATGAGAAAGAATCCCTGGAAAACAACTGGTACTGCGTCAAGCAGCCAGGCTCGAGCGATATCAAGCAGGGCATCACTTGGGCTCAGGCGAGGTCACGCGAAGACGAGTTCTTCTCTATGACCCCTCCTTGGTCTGAGCTGGAGGGTATCTATCCAAAGTACCTACGCACGTCAAACCTCGTTGATCGTTTGAGCTCCATTCTGTCGGACTTGATCTCGAAAAAGTGTGTGTTGACATGCTCTCCTGGGTATTCTTGCCGCTTACATTTCTCCAGGCTTCCAGAGATCCAGCAAGAGCTTGAGAAGTCAATTCACCAAGCGCGCACAGCACTCAAACAGCTCCCGAAAGAACCGTCCAAGCAGCCCATGAACGAGATCTTCGACCTCTTGCACACCTTCGTCAATGACCTCGCCGCGCATGTCGAGGGGATTCCCGACCATGATGGACTTATCCAGCGCATTAGACCTGCCCAACAGAAGTTCCGTGCGACCTTCCGTGCGACCATCCGTGCGACCGCCCCAAACTTCAAGTCCTTTGAGGGGAAGTACGCTGGTAAGAAGAAACTCCCTCGTACTGAGTTCCTGGCGAATGAGGAGGAAGAAGGAGTGTTGGAAAGTGAGGAGGAGGACGGAGTGTCGGAAAGCGAGGAGGACGTGCGGAACAACGAGGAAGAAGTTCACATAAAGCGCATGCGTGGCTCCGCGAAGGCGCATAGTGAGATGAAGAGGAAGAGAGATACAGGGGCAATCTACATTGATAAAGTCATGGCAAGAGCACATCAGTGAGTTTTCATTTTATTTATTTATTACTTTCTCGCGTGCATCTTAGTTGATATTATTTTAAAGAGCCCGAACCGTGAATTGCCCGGAAACTTTCCATTCATCGTCCAGAAGACGTATATTGACCAGCTCCTCAGTGAATGGCAGTCACCTGTGCTGTTCCTGTGCAAGACAATCCACGGCGACATTGCTGCACACGTAAAGACACTCACTAAGAAGCATTTCAGTTCATTTGGTCAAGGAGGGCTTGAGCAACACATCAAGTTTGTCTTTCTTCTTTCACATCATCTACCTTATCACTCTGACGTTGTATTTTCTTTCAGCGTCCTCCTCCAAACCCACATCAACAGATGCCTTGAATGGGTGGAGACACAGATTAATTGGCTCCTTGACATTGAAAATCACCCCTTCTCACTCAACGGCCATTACCTGTCTGATTTTAAGGACAAGTTCCTCTCATTTTTCAAAGGCAGTCATCAAGAGGACTGGTGCAATGACCTCCTTACAGCTATCAACGCATTCTCGGCTCCCCCATCCATTTTTTCTTTTAATCGATCGGGAGCAGCCCCGGAAGTGCCCCAGCCTCAGCAAACAGGCATGGCAAAGGTCTTATCTGGGCTCACGGAGATTGGGATGCTTGGTATTAAGCCTGAGGACTTGCCGAAGCTCTTGCCATCCGACCCCATGGAGCCCGCGTTGGTCATCATGGCAGATGTTCGAGCATATTTCCAAGGTATTTTCCTCCCCGTATTTACGTTGCTTTTATTTTCTGACGTACTGTTGTGAGTTAGTTGCATACAAACGCTTTGCAGACAATGTTCCGCTTGCTGTGGACCATGAACTCGTGCTCGGCGCGGAACGTGGCGTGTTGAGGCTGCTGTATGGTGGGCTCGGGATCAATGGCCCCAATGGGCACCGCATTTGCAAAGATCTTGCTCAAGAGAGCCCTCAGAATGCAAATCGTCGGGAGGAATTAATGAAGAAGCTTGAGAGGCTGAACGTGGCTAGTGAGGAGCTTCTCCGTCTTTGATATGTATAGCATGGCACGTGGATTTAATTGGACGTCCTAGGCACAACAAGACCGGCATATCGTGGATATCAATTATTGTAACCAAATGGTGAAATAATAGTAGCAATTATAATAATCAACATTAAACGGAGAAGTGTAAAACATGATAGGAAATAGACTCCATCCACGGAAACTATCAATGGATAGAGTTCAGCCAAACGACTGATAAGATGCTCTGGAAGGACAGGGTATGGAGCCAACGAGGCTGCTGAACTGGGAGATGGTTCGGAAGGTCATCTACTTTTCCGCGGGTTTCGCCCCGGGCTTCCTATGTTCGGGAACCTCAGCATCCTTAGGTTCCGTTTTATCAACAGCCTCACCGATGTACGAAGGGAAGCTATAAAGAGAGGATATCAGGACATGAAAGCATAAATGACAGTGAAGTCATACCGAGGAACCCCACTCAGCGTGAGCTCTTGAAAACGATACACGATGATCGTCCCAATCTTAGGCGGACTACGGCGCTGCTTGTCAGAGAGCCCAGTTCCGACACTGAATGTCTATAAAGCATCATCAGCAACCACGTAGAAAGGGATCAAGGAAGGGAGACGGACCTTCCCAGAAGCCATTTTACACTTCAAAGCACCAGTGCTGCCAGCGTTCTTGCCTTTACCGGCCACATATCCAGTGACGACAGCTTCAGCATCGTAGAATGTCTGAACAAGGGCGTAAGTATGCGCAATCTATTGTAGATGATAACAGAAAGCGAACTTTTATTTTCAACAACGACGCCGATCGGTGACCCTCGTACATCCTGCCATGCCTGGCATCAGTATATGGAATCAAGGAGACGAAGGTGAGAAAACAACTCACGATCCCGGACGACGAAGCATGAGACCCTCTCCACCCAGACCTTCAATTTCCTTCAGTTTCTCAAGGACGTGTTCCTTATCCCTGACCTGCTCATGCTCGACCACAACGACATGTTCACAGACGTGAGTGCCGCCTGGGCCGAACGTCTTTTTGAGGTACTCCATACGATCTTCGAAAGGTGAGTCTAGCGAGGGGATATCGAAGATCTGTCGCATAAGTCAGTGTTAGGAGTGGATAAGGTTGGAAGAAGGAAACAGATGAACCTGAAACGTGATCCCCTTCCAATGGGGCGAATTCATCGTCTTCACGACCGACACGGTCGACTGGAATTTGCCACGCCCTCCAAACAACTCTCCATCGAGGGTGATGTCCTTAGGAAGTACTACGCCGGCCGTATCAATCAACATACATCTCTAAAGGTGAAACACAAGAACGAGCATACCTTCCAAGAACCACTTCGGCGGAGTAAACAGATTGCCTAATCGGCTAACCATCGTCTCCCCATCGTAGTAGGTCCTTACCCCATCCAACTTCTCCGACATCCACCACCCGTTAGGGTCAGGTCCAGTCTCTATGTCCCATTTGTTCGCGAGGAGGAGGGCAGGCACGTCTTTGCCACTGGCTGCGGCTTCCTCTTCCTCTTCTTCACCATAGTCGTCAGCACCAGCCGCTTTCTTCTTAGACTTGGCTTTCGGGGCAGCTTTGGGAGCTGGACCATCAGGGTTCCTCATGACCACCCGTGCATTCTCGTAAGCTTCTCCGAGGAGGGATTTGAGGTGTTTGCAGGTGCGGGCATTGACGGGAACTCCACCCTATGAGAGACGAATGAGGTGGGTGGGGGGATTCATGGCAACATTCGTGCGTGTACGAACCTGGTTTCTCCAAGCCTTTATCGAACAAGACAGGGTTAGTAACAGGATTGACACCTATTTCAATGATAACTCACAGGACAGGTGCTAGAGAGGAACGCCGTAAGCAGAGAACAAATGAAATGTAGCATAAAACGCACCAATAGAAGTGATCGAACGTGCGTTTACACTTGTACGTTGCGTTACTATTGAAAACACAAGTCAGTAACCGTCAGAGCAGCTAGACGATCGAAAGGAACAGAGCGACTGTGAACGGTGCTGTATATCATGCCCCAACGGCCATTGTGAAACACAAAGAACGAACAAAGAGACGACGGCGAAATACCATCGCTCACCTAGTCAAGCTTCCAACCTCTCGCTCCTCTCCATCCTCAAAGACGACCTTGGGTCGGATACCGTTGATAATCGCCAGCTCGTCTTCCTCTCCCTCTTCACCTTCCTCTTCACCTTCCTCTTCCTCCCCCTCGTTCTCAGCACCCTCTTCATCGACGTCCATCCCCTCCCCCTCCCCCTCTTCGTCAATTGCCTCAGCCTTAGCACCACGAGCCCTCTTCACAGGCTTCTTCTGTTCTTCCTCCTCCCTCTCTTCGTCCTCATCGTCAGACGACGGTTTCTTGCGCTTGTTGGTGGCCTTGGCTTTCGATTCGGGTTTAGCTTTGGCAGCCATAGCCTTCGAAGCGGGTTTAGTCTTCGACTCCGGCTTGGCTTTCGCCTTGGATTCAGGCTTAACAGTCTTGCCTTTTGTAGCAGCAGCGGTAGCGCCTTTGGGCGGGGGACCGTCAGGATTTTTGAGTTTCAGCCGCGCTTCCTCATAAGCGTCACCGAGCAGTGATTTGAGGTGCTTGCAGGTGCGTGCGTTAACTGGGACGCCGGACTGGATAAAGGAAGGAAGGGGTTAGGTAAGCGGGGATGGGAGGGAGAGAGGAACAAACTTGATTCCTCCAAGCAGGGCACGAGCTAGGGAAGGAGATCATCATCATGTAGTATGGGATGATGAGAGACGACGACGTACCAGTAGTAATGGTCCCATGTACGTTTTACTTTGTAGGCTGCTTTGCTGTAAGAATATAGTGATTTTAGACGTTGTCAAGAGCAAGATACATGAGAAGAGGAAAATTAGGAGAATTAAATGAGAACGCCTCGAGTGTCCGCTAACAGCGAAGATAGACAGGCTTTGTATCACCAACCAGTGCCAAGTACTCGAGAAGAAAAACCCGATACATCAGATAGGTGTGGACTCGAAGAGATCGAGCACATCGAAGAACACGAACCACAGTCAAACTATGAGGAGGAGGGCTGGTTCATGCACATGCATCCTAGTCCCCATCTCACACCCACACTGAGAAAAAAAAAACTGAGAAGCAAACTCACCTTGTCTTTGATCCCACCTGCGTCTCCTCCCCATCCTTCAAGTTCACCCCAGGTCGGTGTCCATCGATGATAGCGAGCTCGTCGCCTCCTCCATCGCGTTCTCCTTCTTCGTCCGCAGAAGCACCCTCATCAGCAGAGTCGTCCTCACCGTCTGGGAGGGGTTGTTTGCCTTTGCCTTTGGATTTTGGTTCTGTAGGAACAACGGTAAGCGTCGGCTGGAGTTGTGAGAACAAGGAGGTGAAGGTAGAGCAAAAATAATGAAACGCACCGTGCTCAGTTTCAGCAACAGCCATTGATGCATCCTCGTCATCAACCACCTCCTCATTCTTTGTCCGAGCGCGCTTGACAGGCTTCGACGCTTCCTCCTCCCCATCATCCCTTTCACCATCTTCACCTTCCTCATCGTCAGAATCAGCGCGACCCCGCTTTGCAGGCGGCTTTCTCGGCGCCTTCGGTTCCGATTTCACGACTTTCGAGGCGGGTTTGGCTTTGGATGCTGGTTTAGCTTTGGATGCCGGCTTCTCTTTGGGTTCAGCTTTTGCTTTGGCCTTGGGTGCCGCTTTCGCCTTGCCTTTCGCTGTTTTAGGAGGAGGTCCATCGGGATTCTTCATGAGTACTCGCGCGTCTTCGTATGCGTCGCCGAGGAGGGACTTGAGGTGTTTGCAGGTACGTGCGTTGACTGGGACGCCAGACTGGGTGAGAATAAGATTTCAGTGATAGTCAATAATGGGAGCAGAGTGAACAGACCTGGTTTCTCCACGCCTAGAATGGGCAAAAGAGAGTAGAATGAGCAATTAACTTGAACAAGAAGTATGGGAACGTACAGGACATGAACTTCAGCAAGATAGCGTCAGTATAAATGAAACGAACAGAAGATACACGATACATACCAGTAGAAGTGGTCAAACGTTCTCTTGGCTTTATACACGGATTTGCTATTGCAACACAAGCTCAGCTTATTAGCATGACCAAAACTGCGATGAATACGACGCACCTTGTCAGCGATCCAACCTCCCGTTCCTCCCCGTCCTCCAACACAACATTGGGCTTGATACCGTTGATTTCAGCCAGCTCATCGGCCATTTTGTCGAGTAGGGTAAAGCAGGAAGATTACAGCAGATTCAATAGGAGTTCAACCACCAGTCTGAAGCAAAGATAGCCTTAGTGGCCGTCGAAGTGGTGTTTCGAGTTCGGGTTTGTTTTGCAGGTCCTAGCAGGCGCGTCCTCCAGACAACTTTCGATAGTTTTATATCTATTCGTTCAATGCCATCTTTGTAGCGATGGGGAGTGTCAAGTTGCCAGGCACCACGATCCTGCAACCACGGAAATGCGCCAACACGGTCATGAGCCCGATCATGTGATCCAATTGTGGTCTATTTTGGGGACGTACCAGGTCCGCTTCGTCTTCCATCTCAGCTCTCCTCCTCTCTCCTAAATGTTCGATTATACTTAACTCCACGTACAACCAGAAATTTAAAATAGAAGATATAGAACATTCTATAAAATGTTTGCACTACTCGGTAACGGAATAAAATAAGTAACACTCAGTCAAAATAGAACTTGATTGATACATATTGAAGTAGCTATACCTAACGGAATAAAATAAGTACCGCTACTAGAATAGTCAGTAAGAGTGAAACAAAATAAGTACTTTATAACTCACCTCAGTTAGAATAGAACCTAACTGAGGTATTTCTATGTTATCTACGAGTCTTATATACTAGAAGAAATAATAAAAAGAGGTAACTACTTGAAGTAGACATAAACATACAAATCACTTGTTTCTAAGTTACTAAGTTGGGAGAATAAATATGTTGCTAGTTTGTCTAAATAATAAGTGGGTCACATACTAGGAGAATAAAGTGGATACTCAAGGGGCGAGCGATGCGTCGGATGGCTTGTATTTCCAACGCTCTGCAATCTTTATAAGCGAATAGGGTTATACTCCAGTGGTCTATAAATCATTTTTGAACGTCGACCAGAGGACGGAATTCTCGTAAGCCACGGGAATCCTTCCTCTCTTTTAAAAATTACAAGTATTTGATATTTTTATCATCTCTTATGCCAAAGAAGTGCATAATACCGGGCAATTTCTCACTGTAGTCGATAAAGAAGTAGTAGCAGGGGCTTATATTATGGGTCTCTCTGTGGTTTCTATTACTTAGTCGCAGGAAACCATTACAGTGCACGTTCTTGAATTTGCTAAATTTAGAAGGTAGTCTATACAAACCTAATTGTTCGACGCTTCCTTGAACAGAGGAGCCCAGCACCCCTTGCAGAGTCATAGCCCCTTTCAGATTATTGACTCGGTAACTCCCATCGACTCTTCCAGAACCAACAGCTTCACAATCACTCATCACTCCTCTCTCTCTCTTTCAAGAATTGCACTCTCGTGAGCGTTCAGCTCTTGGTAATTTCTCTGTCACCCACCTTCCACACCTCTTTGTTTATTTTCAATCACGCACACCGTTAGCCTTTCCCTCTCACACCGTGGGGATATACCGGTGATATCCGGATCACTTGCCGACGGCCACGGCGCCCCAAACTCTGCTCATCCACTCCTCACCGTCACCGTGCTGTATGTCGTGCTAACACCTCTCCTCATCGCCACCACCAATGAGCACACCCATCCAGTTACAACGGTTAAGAGCCACACTAGATTCATCCCGCTCAGCCTCTTTCCTCACCGAGGACCCGCAAGACTCTCCCAATGGCACCGTGCACGAGCTCTTTCCGCCGCAGCGCTCACAGGAGGAAGACGTGCTAGCGGATATCCACCCAATCTGGAAGAGGAACCTATTCGCACTGGTGGAACAACCTACTTCATCACCTTCGGCGTTCTTGATCCATGTACTCACCATCGTGCTTATTCTCACCTCAGCGGTGGTGACCGTCCTCGAGACAGTTCCCGCTTTCCATTCGATATCGACGAGGGTGTGGTTTGGGATGGAGACGAGTTTGGTTGCGATGTTCACAGTTGAGTATATCGCGCGGTGTCTGGCTTGGAGTACCAGTTGGAGAAGTCTCTTTCGTTGGATGTTCTGTGAGTTTGGACTGGGGAAATTTGATCAGACCAACTGATTACGTAATCGACACAGCGTTCTTCGGAATCATAGATTTGCTTTCAGTCCTTCCCTATTATGTAGAAATATTATTACAGCAAGATACTGTGTGTCTACTCATCCTCATTATTTTCTGTTTACTAATAAGATGGCACGGCATAGTCTGTTTTCTTTCGATTTTCAATTCTGCGGATGTTCCGCCTACTACGTGTATTCAGGCCATTTAGATATAATCATACCATTCTTCTGTGTGTGCCATTTCATTAATATGATCAGGCATTTTACTCACCGACGTATTTTCAGCACTATAGAAGTGATGTATCTCTCCGTGCGGCGCTCGCAACATGCGCTATTTGCTATAGGGTTCTTCGTAGTCATGGTATTGACCGTATTTAGCACTCTTCTGTGGGTATTGCTCTCTTTTCTGAAGCAAATATTCTTGATTACTTATCGCTCTTTCACATTTTCCGCCTTCATTCCTGAACCAACTTGACGACCCTTTCTCTGGCAGATATTTCGCCGAACGTGGCACATGGGACGAAGTTCTTGGCACATTCATCAACTCGGATGGAGATCCTACTCAGTTCTCCGTCAGTGGCCTTCCATTCAGTTTTCGTCTATTTACGATGACTGACTTGCTAATTTAAATATACCAGTCCATCCCGGCTGCCGCATGGTTCGTTCTCGTCAGTACGTCTCCCAGTTTCATATTTCCGGCCGACCGGGGAATTTAACCCGACCCCCCTACAGCGATAACCACCGTCGGCTACGGTGAAATTACACCACGTTCCTTCCTTGGCCGTCTGGTCACGCTCCCAATACTCGTGTTTGGCCTCCTGCTCATTACGCTTCCGAGTTTCGTACTCGGAAGAGAGTTCAGTCTAGTCTGGAATAGGATGAATAAAGGTCGATTGGTACGTATACCCAAGGGAGGTGTTCTGTAAAACCATGTTCAACAATTCCAATTCCATAGTCCAAAGCCTCAGACGAAGAAGATTTCTCCTTCGCCGCGGACCCACATAATCCAAACGAAGCCCTCTTACACGTGGAGACTCCTCACTCAAATGCTCCCGCAGACCTCAGCAATATGAAACTCGCACAGAACCAGACTGAGCTGAGTCGACAAATTTCAGAGCTCAGCGCCACCGTCGAGACTCAAGGGAAGCTTATACGCAGGCTTATTGAGGTGTTGGAGAAGGGAGGTGGAGGACTTGATGCGCCAGCTGGCACGAGGAAGGGGAAAGGGAAACTGGAGGATGAAGGAGGCGTGGATATTGTCATATAGGAAATATCATAGAAGACAGCACACCCCAAGGCTATTCGTCGATGACTATGTCTGCGTCGACCATGCTTCTAGCCTTCGGTTGGCTGTATGTTCCGTTCCGCTACTTTATTAGTATTGGGTATTGGAAGGCATGGTGCGGTTCTTAATCCGTTTCGTGTCCTCTTCGCATGCGCGTTAGCATGTTGCACTGTTCTCCGATGAATGAATAAGTCGGGTTGGTGAGGCGTTGATGTGCTTTATGTTCTTGATATGGAATATGCAGCAGATGGCGCTACGAGCAGTTGAAGTCCGCGACATTATTGTCCTAAGTCGACAACGGGATAGCGAGACGGGGAGAGAAGCATTTTTACTAAGCTAGCACTATAGATGGTGGGCGGTGTAAGAGACGTCCCGGGACCAAACCCGAGGGGACAATTCTCATGACGGTGAAAGCAAACGCCCGTATACCACGTTCCTAGTCGGAGATTACTACTAGCGCTTGTCTAACTTCTCCATTCCAGCCATCACGTGGATGCCGACCAGACTTCACATACGTATTGAAACTATGGTAGAGCAAGAAATAGAGAGATTGCGAGGCCGCTCGAATTGTAGAATTCACTTCTGGAGAAGGGAGCAGGTAATGTCCAGGGGACCTCAACAGTAGTTGACGTCTACTTACTCTTTAAAACGCCGGCGATAAAATCTCCTTATGTCGATATGTCGATATGTAATACATTTAGAAGCGCTTCAATAATCACAAACTCACCAACCTTCCCTGATGATTTCTAAAAAGCCGGTGCGCTCATCTCTTTTCGATAGACCAGAGCCCTGATCGCCACTAGTCAAAATGTTGAATGCCGGTCGTCATTACATACTTCAACTATTGCACATATTCAGGAGTTAAATATTAGCATTTTATTTGTACGTTTCAAATTAATACGACATAGACAAGTTTAAATAACAGACAAGTCTGAGGCAAGTACAACTTCATGTCTAATAAATATGAGGGATTAAACGATATGGTACCTTTTCTGCCCATTGAATCCACTCGTCTCCAAATTGACGCTTTAAAATACTGTCTTCAGCTGGAATGCGAAGAATCAGGCTCAAAATGACAGCCGCTGCGACCAACAACCAGAACAATAATAAGCCGCGCCCAATCCATGTGTCGAGAACGCCGCACTCCCGCACCCACGATCCCTGCAAATTGCTAATAAAGGCCCCTACAATGGTCATAATCATCGCAGTGTAACTCGGATGTCGAACATAAGAGTAGGGCCCATGAGTGACGAGCTTGTGGTTTACCCGAATGCATAGTTCAAAGGAGAAGAGGATTCCTAACGTGCGATAGCACTGGATTCGCAGGACAGTCCCGTAGAAGGTGAGAAGATTGCCGAAAATGAATAGTGGAGTGGGACGGATGAGAGATATAGTCCCTCGTTTTAAAACAAACAGCGGAAGGATATGTCTAGAGATGGGGCCGTAGGGATTCTGATTGGCAAGAATTATAGATATTTCGATTAATGCCGCGGACCAGTAGAGTGTCTAAAGCAGTGGTCAGCGTATACCGAATGTATTAAATAAAACACCACATACTCGCAACATCCTCGCAGGCATCGCCAACGATTTCAAAAATCTTTCTCGCCAGTCAGGTATTATGTGTTCTTTGGGTGGGCTCGGAGGATTAGGCGGTGTTGCCGTAATACGCATCCCAATTGCGTCGGCCAGAATGAATGGTAGTTTTGCAAGAGACATTGTGAACTTAGCTGCTCCATATGTGGGTGCTGCACTCTATATACACATTCCCTGAAACCCGAAAAGGCTTTTGCGATTGAGATCACCGAATGAAATCATCTTATGCCGCAAAAGTCATCAGAACTGATGCACGTACATGACTTCGACGTACATGTCGTGGCTGAGTTGTCTATGGCGGCCAAGTCGTCAATATGGAAGGCGAGCGACTGAATTTATCCTAATGGCACATAGCTTTCTCCGGCGAGTAAGTACATGCGGCAATAATTCGCATGATGAGTTGGGGCGAAGAGAAACTCGCACCAAATAGAAGGTCTCATGGAGGAAAAATAGGCACCGGGACTCTCCTATACGATAGCCACGATAAAAAGGAGTATATCGTGAACGTTTACTATTCGATTTGGGTGTAACTTCTTACCTTACGGGAATTGCCTGATAGAAAATGAATGGTTAACTCGTGGCAAATCTAAAAAAGCCTATAAGATTTGATGCTAATCCCGACGTGCAGCCTGCACATTGGCAACTGTACTGATGGTCCGTAATCGAAGATGTCGTATACATAAACAGTCACCCACGGTGTCCTCTCACCTTCAGGCTGAAATTAGTCGCTGAGACCGACATAAGCGACGTTTTATCGAGATTTTCAATCAGCGCAAATTGTTGGGTGGGACACCAATAACCCAAAATGATCGAGTTTCTGTTGCTAGTGATGTAGGACTGTTACTGAAATGCAACGGATCAATTTGATAAATTATTGCACAGCATCGAATGTCGTCAGGAAATCGGACACTAGGACTCGCATAGAGTAACGTTTAAACTCCTTCCCATGCCAACTTACGAGTATGTGCAGAAATTCAGCATTTTCTGGTTATCCATCGTGAATGGTTTCAGTAACGGAAACGTAGACCGCTAAGAGAAAAGCGGATCCGTTCTTATGGATGTTTAGATTTATCAGAAACGCGAAGATAAGCCGACCCTGGGTTCGGAGTGCAGGTATTCGGAGACACCGTTAAGGAGATATCCGCACCGTACGGCGTTTTCTCTACAAACGTTCAACGCACCATTGAAAACTGCAACGGGACGAGTTCATAACTCACTTGTTAAAAATGGGATATTTCCCAGCACCAATTTCACTACCCCTTTATTTTCCGGGCTACATAAACTCCACAGAGAAGATCTCTGCGGGGATACCCGCTCGGCCATGGGGTGAGCCCAGTAGACAGCCTTCGATGGCTATGATCGTCCGAGATCCGAGATTCTGACACCGATCGGGATGTTTTAGCTATCGCTCAGCGCATTGTCTCAATGTCATCTGTGTGTGTAAAATATCCATATAAGAAGCTGTATTCCCAATAATATTCAAGAGAGACATTACTTGGGAGATTTCGCATTAAAAATCCTCACATCCTCGGTTAGAAATCGAATGAAGACTTAGCATAGATGAGCGAAGGAGGTGGATGCGGAACGCTACGTACATATACATTGTAACATTTAAGGGAGTCAATTTGACTTTGACTGGAGAATTGAATCGAGGGCAATCTGATGCTTCAGTACCAGGTGGATCACCACGAGAAGCATAAGCTCACCAGAGTGATATGTTAGACGCCCATTGTAAACCACTGTATGGAGAAAAATACCATCAAGCTATATATAGCATCTCAATGTACAAACCAACCCTCTCAAAAAAGAAAAAGAAAACAGTAGACGAAGGGAGTACAAATTGAATAAAATTCACAAATAATCGACTTTACATCGACGCGCGGCCTCGTGATTCAAAAGGTAAAAGCAATGAAATGAAGCCAGCCACCAAGAAGATAGCACCAGCAATGAAGATGGGCACCGAGCTTGTTAGATCAGCATAAAGCGCTATTATCGGAGCCTGAATGTAATTGAGATGTTAAGCGGGCGTAAAACATTATTTAGAGATGATGCATACCATAATCCCAAACACCCGATTCGCAATAGCTGCCAGGGCGTTGCCCGTGCCTCTATCTTTTGTTGGAAAGAGCTCCGGAGTGATCGCGTACAGGACTCCATACATAACATTGCTTGTGAAACTGTACGCGCAGTTCCATCCCAGAAGGGCATTCGACGTGCGAGACGTTGTCGACGCCAAAATGAAGGTCCCGGTGAGTACTAGAAATGGAATGAGTAATTCTGAGAAGATGATGATTGAGTTATATACGAACAAGTTGATATGGAAAGCGTGCCGCGGCGCCCAAGAAGTGGTAATTCGACGAGATACCCGGCGATTAAAGCGCCTGGCACTCCGATAACACTGAGGATGACTTGCTAAACCCATATTGTCAGTATCTATTCACTAAAGCATGCAAAAAGGACAGACGAACGTTGCGATAAGTGATATACACTGAGCCGTCGCCGAAAGTAGCGCCTCGGGTAGCCAGGCTTTAAGGGGCGTCTAAATTAGCCAGCCAGATCTCATTTTAAGAAAGGATAACTAACTAAAATGTCACGAAGGCATTGTACCTAGAACTACGTTAATATGACGGTCGCATCAACGCCCAAGCACTTACAGTGGGAACGCTAATCCGATTAGAGCTGTCAAGGGCGCGATCAATAAAACACGGAACAAGCAGTGCGTAATAGTTTACCCCATAGAACGATCAGCAGTGTCGTCGAATAGGCCAGTTTACGGGTGGCAAACAAGGGTTTGACATGATTTCCATCGAAGTTTGCCAGCTGGCGCTTGATGATACCTCGGGCTGACGTATCTAGAGTACCTTCTCGCACCACACCATAGCTTCCCACAGCCTTGAGGTCCTCAACTGCCAAAGTGGATGTACGGTTGTTGTATTTGGCGACCTTATGTACAACTTCCACAGCCTGCTCGTCGCGGCCTCGGCCCATGAGATATTTTGGGCTCTCGTATAGTTTGAAGACGAAGAATCGAATGGCCCAGAGGACCATCATCAGGCCACCCATGACGAAGAGGAAATATCTCCATCCTTGATTGGCTGAACGAGGGCAGTTAGGAGGCGTGGCAATTTGGCAGGAGAACTTCGAATTTCCAATCAAAGGCCAAGCGATCTATGGAAGCTCAGCAGGAACAATGACGAAATGAAGCAATGTACGCACTAGACTGCCAAAAAGTTGCCCAAACGCCCACCATATCGACAATACGGTCAAAAGATATTGATGTGACGCAGGTACAAATTCTGAAATGGATGTATTGGTATTGACAAAGATAGCCATGTAGCTAGCTATGGACTTACCAAGAAATATGGCTGAATCTACAGGTAGATTTCCACCGACACCTATAGACCAAACTGCCGCGAATGCAGTTAACGCCACGAAGTTGGGTGATCCACCAGCTGCCAGTGCGAAGACGCCTGTAATGAAAAGCGTTATATTAAATGATATTCTTGGTAAGTGATGCTGTCAGGCTGATTGTCGCCTTGATCATGTGGAATGACGTACTTTCGTCCCCAGATGTCAGACCCAATGCCCCAGAACGCCGCTCCCACCAAAAGTCCGATGTTCTGACCTAGCTTGAGGAATGGGCCATTGAAGTTGAATTCGTTGACCACTGGAGAGAGAATGAGACCCGTGACGATCTGTAGAGGCTCAGTAAATAGATGGTGTAGGAATGGTAATGGAGTGCATACCGGCCACAGGTTATCGCTTTGGCGCGGTGAACATGAATATGTGTCTTTCATCAAGAAATAAGACTCACGCGAGCCACCCAAAGCCAGTTACAATGAATAAGCCCCTTGGTATATACTGAGATTTGATGTGAACATGAAAGATCAACACATACCATTGATACCTCCCCATACCAATCTCCTGAATAGCATCATTTAGGATGTGCGCCTTTGCTTGATAGACTGGATCGACAGCATTTTCTGAGAATACATCTTCAGTGTGGGTTTGAACCTGCGACTTTTCGTTGGGGTGATCCTTCACCGGGCTGTCCGACATGGTGGTCAGTGGTCGGGTCGAGGGATAGATGCCTCTTCATTATATGTGCCAGAATAAGCTTCGATCCGTGATTCAGATACCCGATACGAATGCGGGACTTTGGAGGGTGGAGAGGTTCGACGTGGGAAATCGATGCAAAAAAGTGATGGAGCGCGTTGTTGAGAATCGGGTGACCTGCATTACTCATTCTGTTCCATCTTTGCCTTTCTATCTGTCGGCTGTATTCTCTTTCATCTAAAGAGGTAGTGATAAAGAGTACCCGAA
The DNA here is from genome assembly GCA_004379715.1 of Crucibulum laeve. Taxonomy (NCBI): domain Eukaryota; kingdom Fungi; phylum Basidiomycota; class Agaricomycetes; order Agaricales; family Nidulariaceae; genus Crucibulum; species Crucibulum laeve. Next base: position 123,387 of record ML213647.1, read on the forward strand.
TAAAGGTGATAAAAAAGCGGCGAGGTTCTGTAAGGAAAAGTGTGCGTTTTGTGATACATAAGACATTCTGTATACTGATCTAAAAATAGAACTCCAATTGCGTCTTCGAAAGCGATGATTGTGCGATACAGGGTGGTACGTGAGTCAGAAGATTTTATCACGCTAGTAGAGCATAGATAAAGAGTAGTTTTGGCGTTGGGTAGAGGACAGATGAGTAGAATAGGCCATCGGAACGGCGAGAGAGAGACAGGGATTGTAGACTTCGTTCGGAAATTGCTACTCTAACAACCACGTGGATGGCACACGTTGTGCACGGACCAATGAGATCAAACCCAGGAGCGCTTACTACTGTACGTGCGCGCTTCTCGCCAAAGACACTAGGAGGGGCATCAGTTGGGAGAAGGAAGAGTCATTTGAAACCCTTGTGGGTGTCATTTTTAATGCAAAGTTCACTCAAAAAATTGTCTCGTAGTCGAGGGTATCAGAACCTGAGAGTTTCACAGCCCATTCTGAAGCGCGCTTACACTTACGACTTCTTCGGCAACTCCAGGGTTTCAAATAGCCTCTAGTACATCTGAGTTTGTTGAAATTGATATCTCACGTCCTGAAAGTTTATGATGGCAGTAGAGATCCAGGAAAACCTCAACCGGCAATCTCCAGCGGGAATTTTATTATTATTAATGTCAGAGAATCTGAGATACATTTCAGGCGATGCGGCTTTACTTCTCACATAGCTCAACTACTGCGGGAGCCACGACAACGATTTTGCTTGTTTTGTCAGTTTAAGAAAGCTCACTCAAGCCAACTCTGAAGGACACGAAGAAGTACTCCTTTTAAGGTAGACCGCCCTTGATGAACTCCAAGCTAAGTTGAAGATTTATATATGATCGAGTTCATTACTGTGCATCTACGACTCAACCTTGCCTACCTGGCGGTTCTGCTCACCCAAAACACGCAATGGAAAAATCAAATAGCTGCTGATACTGATATGCAGAATTTGTTCGTGTTAGGATTGCACTCTTTGCCCATTGGCTGTAAAGTACGATTTCATCTTAATGTTCTCAAAAATAGCTCATGACAGTTCTTGTCACCTAACATGTAAAGTTTATAGTTTCGGGAATTTGCGTCGAAAATTACGAACTGTAGCAAATGGGCAAACGAATCCACCGAGTAATGGCTCAGGCTGTCATTGTCAATGATACTGTTACCACGCTTGAGATAACACATATTTACGTCACCGCCACCTTCCCAGCAGCAGGTGGTTGGTAGAAATAGAGTTTCACATACTTATGGGACAGTTGTCAGTCCTTATCGTAAATTCAAGATGTTCAAATCAAAGAACCAGTGTATAAGCATGAACACACCAACCAAGGTCCTCAATTTAGTAGTGGTATGCGACCAGAAGACGGCGTAAATCACTCTGCATGCATAGCGGACTTCTTTCCGACTGGAGGGTGTACCTATAATCGGCAAAGAATCCATTGAACGCAGTAAGGAAAATTATGGACGATCGTAGATCATTAACTTGTCAATCTAGGATAGTCTTTATCGGAAAATGCATCTCAAATCTCAGCTATTATTTTCCGATCTTGGTGAGCAGAATCCACGGTCAATGCCCTGCATCAATCATATGCGACTCATGATAGTTTAATGCAACCCGGGGAGGGATGAGAACACATTTGATATCGGGTGTTAACGCCTTCCGCGCCCAAGGATGCGTTACATAGTTTCAAATCTCTTCATTGACATAACATTTACATAGTTACATTGAAATATCAAAAGGCGTTGGATTCTTCAATATCAGACTGAATGATCAACTCGGTATAGAATTTGATTCCATCGATGTGACTATCAATCACTGAATGAATATGTCAGTATCGAGCAAGACGAGAGAAACATAGGTTTGATTCTATCAATAACTCACTAATTTTCTCATCGACTGTATGGGCATTCAGTCTGTAAGGGAGATAAATGAAGGACTAATGGTATATGGAAATGTCCGTGGCGTACCTCGTGCCAATACGCGCAGGACTCCAGCGATAAATATTCTTAGATCTAATGATACCAATTAAATATATTACTGTGGGAGTCAAGTAGATGAACCTCACAAATTCCACTGATGGCAAGCATGTCGGTCAGTGGACTGGAAGGAGTATTAAATTTGAACCGCAGGACTCACATAGTGGCGTGTATCTTAACGATCAACTGTGTGAGTACAGTGTGCTAGTATAGAAAAAATTACATCACACCTGTATTCCCGGTCATCGCACTAGGCGCAGATATCACATCTTTCCCAAAGCTAGCCTGGACAGCACGAGCGAACACCTTCCAAGCGGTAGAATCAAGCGTGAAAGGTGATATCGGACTAGGTAAGCTTCCATCTGAGGGTATGGCGCTGATATTGCCGATAGAAGGCTCCGAGGAGACTGACCGTCCGTTGAAAAGAAGGGAATATTTCTCGGCGATTGGTTTGATTAAGGCGAGGTATGTAGTTTGAACATCTTTCGCTATAAAATAAGCTATGTTAGTGACTGAGGTATTGTAAGATTGGAAGGTCATACGAGTGCTATGAATGTCAACCCGAGAGTTGAAGGTAACCGTTGCACTTTCAGCCATCGCGTTAACCTTGACCCCTGCATGGAAGATAGTAGGGACCTTTGATGTCTGGACAAGGTACCTGTTTGGCAGTGAGATCTGAGCAAACTTCTTGGCTACGAGATCAAGATTAGGTTTCTTTGAGAATATGGATTTCTTGATCCAGGAAGGAACGTCTTTATCACTGCCGTGTTGGGCGACGCATGAAAGATAGCCCCAGATTGGACTGGTGGTTTCGAGGTGCGGTTTGAATACCTGCGAGTCCCTATAATTAAAAGATAAGGAAAGGATGAAAAGGAGAGCAAAGGTAACCTACTCAACGGCGGAGACAATCTTTGACAGAATCCCGATAGTAGTATGCTGTGAGGGGACTGAAGAGCTATTGCATGCGTTGGAATCAAGACCTAAGCGGAAGTTTCAATACAACGTACTGTCCTCCGAGCATATCAACCTCGATGTGCATATTCTAGTAAATTTTGATCGCTTGGTAAGCTTGGGCATTATATGAAATCTAAATACGTACTGTGTACCCCTTCTCCGCAATTCCAGGCATCGCAAAGTCAGCTCCGTAGACTTCATCAATTCCCATTCCACCTTCATCAACAATCATAGCAATTCCATTTTCACCATACTCGCTCTCGAGATACTTAGCAATATTCACAGCTCCCCGAGGACCACTTATTTCCTCGTCTTGACCGAAGGCGAGGACTGAAGTTTTAGTGTCAGAGAGGATAGGACTCTTACAGAGACCACGTAGTATCAATAACGTACCTAAAGTTCGACGAGGCTTCCATCCGCTCTTAATGAGATGTTCGACAGACGTAAGAATTCCAATCAAATTGTTCTTGCAGTCGCTGGATCCACGCCCATAAATCCATTCGCCGTCGATTTTTCCTGAGAATGGCGGGTAGGTCCATCGCTCAAGAGACGAGACGCTGGAAAAATGTAGATTGAATAAGCGAATTCGAAAGGGAATGATGAAGAATCATACGCTGGCACTACATCTTGATGGGCCGCCAGGAGGAGGGGCTTCAGAGACGAATTCAAGCCAGTGAAGGTGTATATGGGTGAATAGCCACCAACGATGGCGAGTTTTGCAGTATCGTGACTAGGCCAAATGGATAAGTATACTAAGTATAAGATATCATGTAAGAGAATTTACACTCACACCACAGGGAATGTGGTACGCAAATAGCTGTGAAACTCTTTGAATGGCTTCCATCTCTCGTCCTCGTTTGTAGGACCCATGTCGTCGTAAGACCTGTCGCATCGTTCTCATGTCAGCATTATGAGGTAAGAAGTCGAGGAAATTTCGACGAACATTGTAGGGATCTGGATAGCACCAGAGAGGCGTTTAGCACTTTCCATTCGGAAGTCTAGAGAGGAGTAAAAAGCCGAGAAGTTGGATGTTTGAGCTGCAGGTTCGGGCTGAGCGCACACATTCTCAAACGAGGCCTTTGACAATCCATCAAGCCTGGATTTGACAGCGGAGAAAGAGAGAGATAGAAATTGGAAGCCAAAGACGAAGGAGACCACTACTAGAGTGAGTGTTGAGAGCCATTTAGACACCTTTCGTGTTGAATGACGTTGCTCGAGACAAGGCTCTTGATATGAATCCTTGCGGTCCATGATGAGAGTAGAGAAGGATGTACCTCACAGCCTGACGCTCTGGAGATTCCGGTTACCATTTTCGTGAGAGCCGTAGAGCCTTGGAGATAATAGTTTGGTCATGAGGATGTTGGATATGATTCTCCCATGAGAGCTATTTAAAGAGGCGATCGGTTGGGCTTCAGTGTTGATGTCGGAGTATTTTTAGTAGCAGTTTAAGAGAATTATCATAGAAGAAGTATCGACAAAATTTTGATCTGTATGAAGCAAGAAAAGGTCAAATAAAATTTATTTATAAGAGTACAAATCGGATGTGGCAATTGGAGATCCAGGAAGCAAGAATCCAACTTGGAAGTGGAAAGGAAGAAGCTTACAAGCAATGCGTGGGGATATTATCATGATGGTTCAGCGTTGCGGGCGACAAACGAATTCAAGCTCTTATCAGCCTTATACCGCCCTTCCCCTTCCCCTTCCCCTTCCCCTTCCCCCTTTTCTCCCCAGCCCCAATTCGTTTGTCAATAACTCTCACATACGTTCATCTGTATTTTCAGCACTCAACTCCCAAAATGCGTCTCTCCCTCGCAGCAACTCTCGCCATGGGCTGGTCTATGTCCCCACTGCTCAAGCTGGTTTAGTTGCCTATGGTACCTGCCAGACAGGTATGTATCCATCTCATTATTCTTCTTACCGTTATAATCATCTCAACACACATTATATACAGGCTGTAATGCACTGGGAGTTGCGTGCTACGCTGCTGCTGGGTTCACCTTCAGTACCGTTTTCCCTGCTGCCGCCCCACTCACTATCCTCGCTTGCAACGCTGCGCTCGGAACCCGATCTTCGGCGTGTGTCGTTCTTGGCTTGGCTCCTACGCCATGAAGCTTATCACTGTCAGACGATATGTATTGAATGATTTCTACCTTACTCCATTATCCTAATGTAATCACTGTCAAGGTGGATTTCTCGAACGCTTGACTATTACAAGAAGTGCGACGTTTCTAATACCGAGAATTTGCTTCCATGTATAGCATTTTATATGATCTATAATATATATATTGAACCACTTCTCCCCCTTCGTCAGTGTCTCATTTTGTTTGATCACACAATCTCGAGCTCCTTCCTCTCATTAGTCTTACAATCCGCCAACGAATTCCCCATCGTATTGATCTTGGATGCACCATATTATCTGTTTCGCATCAGGCGAGGTTAATAATGCACGAACTTATCTTTTTGAGAATTTTCCTTGAGGATATAGACTCGTGAAAGGAGATCGAGACACAAGAATATCATGGGTCGGGGGCAGGAAAGAGGTAGTTGATACCGAAAGCTACTGAATATCAAAAATTGAGTGGAAATCTGAGTGATCCGAAATCACACAAGCTTACCTGCGACAGTCCCGATTTATATTCACGTAAATATGTTGCCGGAGTGCATGGGTGTAGGATAGGACGTGACAGGTTGTTATAACACACACATACGACCAAAACCTCATATTACAAAAAAAAAATACCGTTGCATATCAACGCTCCAAAGGAAACGCCTGGGCTCTACTTTTTTCTAGAACTGCGGCTTGGCTTCCCCGACGTCAGGTGAACTCTGAGGTCGTGTTCAAAGTGGAAGAGTATTGGGATGAGTGTACATCACTGCGCATGCTACGACCCAAACTCAGATAAGTATGACGCGCCCCGGATGGACGGTATGTGGTTTATACTGCATCGATGTATGCACATTTTTGTGGTTTGGTCGTGTTGCTACAGCCTGTCGCGTCCACCTACCCCCAAATCTCCGACAATATATTTACGTGAATATCAAAAATAGACTGGAAATCTGAGGGGCCACAAACCACATAAGCTTGTATGCTATAGCCCTCATTTATATTCAGTAGCTTTCGACATCAACCGCCTCTTTCCTGCCCCCGACCCGTCGTATTATTGTGTCTCGATCTCTTTTACAAGTATATCTCAAGAAAAACTACTTCGTAGTGTATTAATTTTATCTGGTGCTCGTTTTCTGCTGAAGTTTATTCTTTCGTTAGTTATATACTTTGTTTTATCTGATAAAAAATGGGTGGAATAGGTTGGCCAGTGTATTTGTCCAATTTTATCAGACTATTCAAAGCATTGGATCGTCGGTAGATATGACGACCATCGAATTTATTTTCTAACGTATCGTCAACGGGATAAGATTTACTAATCCGCTGAAGTAAATTTGTGATTAAAATCCATCACTAATTCGATCAGGAAAAAAGAGCTTGGTCGTCCTCATGTATCGGCTTACGTTTCAGATCCTAGCGCTCTTCACGACGCACGCAGGTGCAGGAGCACAGCAATAGAGAGAGCATGGTGTATCCAAAGTCAATATGATGGAGGATTCGGTGGTGAATTCTAAGATTAATGGGAGGTAGGGGCTCGAGATTGTGAGGGCGCATTTGGAGTCAAAGAAGGGAAAGGTGCACTCAAACAAAGCGGGATAGAGCGAAGTAATTCAAAATATTATGTATTTTATAGATCATATAAAAGGTTGTACATGGAAGCAGATTCTTGGTATTCGAAATATCGCTCTTCTTGTAATAATCATGCGTTAGAGGAATCCACCTTGACAGCGATTACATTAGGATAACGGTGTAAGGTACAAGCCGTTCAATACACATCACCTGATAAACTTCATGGAGTAGGAGTCAAAGCAACAACGGCGCACGCAGAAGAACAGGTTCCCAGGCCAGCATTGCAAGCGAGGATGGCGGGCGGGGCGGCAGCTGCTGCGACGACGGTACCGAATGTGAACCCAGCAGCAGCGTAGCATGCGACGGCAAGGACGTTACAGCCTGTATGCGTGTGGAAATAGTTAGAACGGTAAGGAGAATATCGGGATGGATATATACCTGTCTGGCAGATACCATAGGAAATGATACCAGCTTCAGCGGTGGGGACATAGACCAGCGCCATGGCGAGAGTTGCTGTGAGGGTGGAAAGGCGCATTTTGCGAGTCGAATAGTTGAATATATGGATGGGCGTATGTGAGGGGATTCGAAAAATGAGCTGGGGCCTGGAGAGGAGCAGGGAACGAGAAGGGGCCTAGGGGATATAAGACCCAGAAGAGCTACGATTCGCCACCCCCAAGCATGTACATACAGTAGCACAGAAATCATCTCATTTACCATTCTTGGAGCGTAGCCAAAACGAGGTGCTGGTAATGGAAGCTCAAATAAACTTCCGATCATTTCCAACCCCGGTTGTTACAAATAGCTACCGGATGTTCCCTTTGGTTCACGAGATCAATTCGTCAATTTCCTCATGGCATAGAACATAGAAATCGATATGCTCATTGCCATGCATCTCGAAATCTCGACATGCTGGACGCTTTCAGTACAGAAGCGACTACTAGTAAACTAGAGATACGCGTGACCTTTCGCATATCTCGTCGTGTCGGTACCGTCCTTGGACCGACTACTTCCCCCCTCATGGATAATTCCATCGCATGACATCGATGGCATGCGATAATGACCTCTCTCGACTGATTCCAGACACACTTCTTTTATCTTCTCATACTCTACTCGTCGTAGATTCCTCTTTTGGCTTTATTTCATCTCGACTCATTTACGGGACTTACGTAGTCGTCCGCACTCTAATATTTCTATTTTATCTAATATTTCACTGTCCAGTGGCATTGTTTTCGCTTTAGCATGGATATCGAAGTATTCCTCGGGCAGCGTGCTTTGCTGGACCAGTTGGTTCTACTCCGATTTAAGCTGCACAAGCTTCAATTCGAATATGATGCTTTCATTCTCCATCCAATGAGCGAGATACCGGATATTAGGAGAGTCTCGAGAGAGATATTTCATCGAGTTGCTTCTATTAAAGCAAATCAACAGTAGGAGTAGTGATTTTCCATGTCAGGATGATATCAATACAAGCGCGCCGGGCTACTCATGATAAATCAGGCCTCTTGTCATTTCTGGTGGATAGTATGAATTGAATGCAAGGAGAGATAAAAGATAGAACATCCCGAGTGTCGTTGACTATTTACTGTTGATCCCCAGAACTGACGTGCATGAGACAAGGCGAGACTCCTGTAAGTCCTTTGGGCTACAAAACTGACAGAATGTTGCGTGAGGGGATATGCACAGTACGATGAAGGTCGTGATGGGTTCAGGAAATTCGAACCTGTCAGGTATGAGAAACGTATATCTGCAGGGTCTATTTACCGATTCCAACGGTCCGGCATACTGCCAACTTTTTCTCAACTTAAAAATTATTTAAATGTGTAGAGTGGCCATAGTAAATACTTTTAAAGCGAAGTACATGACGATTTCATGAGTTCACTTTTGGACTGAAGAAGCGTCTAAAAGGGACTCAGGCTCTGATGGCGTATCGGGATATAGCTGAAGTTTAATTATTAGGAATGGGAATGGTACACTGTGAAAGCAAGAGTTTCTAACCTTTCCAGGATTAAATAAACCCAGCGGATCTATTGCATGCTTGATCGTTTTCATGAGCTCTACCGTTCCTGCACCTAATTCCTCAACTAGATATTTCTTTTTACCAACGCCAACACCGTGCTCTCCGGTACCTGCATATTATCAGCATTACTCATGATAATGAAACGATAATCAAGCTTACAGGTTCCATCTAGAGCTAGAGCTCGTTTCACCATTCTATCCGCAATCTCCTTTGCTCGCTCCAACTCTTCGTCGGTTTTATATAAAAGCATCGCGTGGAAGTTTCCATCTCCTACGTGTCCGATAATTGTAGATATTAACCTGCTTTCTATAACATCCTTTTTCGTTTCATATACCAGCTCTGGGAGGTTCGAGACGGGGACGCTTTAAAAGAGTACACCCAAGTCAGCATTGACGTAAAGGAAGTAACAAGACTATCCTCACCAGACGTCCGTTCCGATAGCTCTACCTCCATCGATCAACGCAAATGCAGAGAAGGGGGCATTCTTTCTATCAGACCATATCTCGTCTGCTTCTTGGTCGTCTTTAGCGAGTGAGAAACCAGTTCCACCATACTTCTCGACAACATCTTTTATAATTCTGGCTGACTCAAGCAGTGATTCTCGATTGGGTCCCTGCAACTTGAAAAATAGACTATCTTTAACCGGCCATTTGCGTTTCGAAACGCCATATTTGTTAGTAGCAGCCATAAATACATCGTCGAGGAGTTCTACGCATTCTGAAATTCCAAAGTGTATATTAATATGAATTGAGCTGCGAAGAAAAGACTGAATCATCCACTCACGAATTCCTACACCTTGGTTCATTACATCAATTACGGCCTGGGTGGCAGATCGAACGTCAGGGAAATGGACGGCCGCTACAGTTGTAGGAAGAAGAGGTGCCAGTCGAATAGTCACTTAAATACGGTTATTATTTCATGATTCGTAATCGATATGTAGTCCATTACCTTCGGTGACTATACCTAAGGTTCCTTCGGCGCCGATGAATAGCTTTGTGAGATCGAAACCAGCAGAAGACTTTCGAGACCTCCGTCGAGTTTTAATCACTTCTCCTGAGGGTAATACCACAGTCTGAGTAATTATGGTTCAATTCATGGTATGAAAGGCTGATAAAACGAACACATACGAGGTTCAAAAACCACTCCCCTTTCGCAGTGCCGTATCGTACGGCGTTGGCTATAATTGACTGATAAGCATACACATTCACCTAGGGGAATGAGAGAACTTGCTCCCGGAGCATCCAGTGCTCAACATGCCACCGAGGGTCGCACCTGGACCTGGATCAATCTATAAATGATATTAGGTTCAGAGATTTTAATCCACACGGCAACAACACGCACAGGAAAGAAGAGAGGAATCCCTGTAGCAAAGCCAGTTGAGCATCTAGTAATCTTCATGAAATTCATATGTACCTTTCTCTTTCAAAATATCGTTGATATCCATCCATTTTGCCGCAGGTTGACAGATTAAGTCAGAATCCGCCTCTGGAGTGACGATTAGCAGACCTCAGAATGAAAAATGAGGTACATGCCATGGATCTCTAAAATTCGATCCATACGATTCATGTCAACGCAAATGCCCCCAACGGGATGCTACAATGGAGAGAGAAGATATCACTTAGAAAATCAGTGACTAGATGCGGAGAATCTGCGCTTACACTTTGGAAATGACCTTCCAGACTGGTAGCTCCGGAATACGCAATGACTGGCATGCGATACTTCGTGGCTATTTTTACTATTTTTACAACATCTTCCATTGAATTCGGATATACCACGACACTGTGAAGCGAGTCTAAGCACGAAACTCGTCAACATGCATAGTTAAAAAGCGCAGGAAGAAGAAACGTACCGGGGTAATGATAATTCACAGAGAATCCATGTGCAAGAATATCGTCAGAGTCAGTAGACACGGAATCATTATCCGAAAGTGCATTTTTCAGCTCTTCTATAGCCTTACGAAAGTCTTCTGGCGAACCGAATACTGTATTCAATTTAGTGTGAGTTCGTTGGGGTGAATCAAGAATCGTCTTGGCTGTGTTGGTGGTTTTCGCCGTCGAGTATCCAAGCAAACCGCTCGCCAGGGCCGTCACAGCAAGAACGCCGATCCACGCTCGGGAAGACCGAGTCGTCCCAGCAGCTGGTCCACTCGCATCTTTGTTTCCTGTTGAGTAGACCCTAGAAAACACTAGTATTCTAGTAGAACCTGCCCGACGTATGGGCCCCGCCAAGGACCGCGTTATCCCAAACGAGTTCAACATCAAGTTTAAAAGCCAAGGAGGAATTGTAGGTGGGCGAAGTAGCGCTGGGTTGAAAATTCATTGCGATTTTGCAAACTTGAGAGTCAGCACTCCGAATCGGACTGAGGTAAGCGCTCTGCTAACCTTGTGCTCGTAAGATGGCTAATTTTAGAGTGAAGTTAAGTCGACGATCCGGAAGCCATGATCGGCGGACTAGTTGACAATATAGGCAACTAAGTATATATTCAACAGTCGCTATTCAGCTCGACGAAGATTGAAACTTTTCAGACAATACAAGGGGACAAAAAAAAAGCTGTTTCTTACTTGATGGCGGTGCATGTCTACTTGAGAGCGTGAGGTGAACCGGCAATGAGATAATGGTTAATGGATATTAATGACTAGAAATGCTTCTCTATGCATTTCACGACCTGTAATTAGAGTAGAGGATGAACGAGATGGCCACTAATAATTTCAATAGTAACAACGGACCAGAATATGAAGAGGAGGAGACTAGAGCTAAAGGAGGAGAGAGATGAGGTGTGACGATTTTTCTTTGGGCCACCGACTGCCGAATGGTTTTGATTGATTACCACCGATCGGTGCATCCATGGACCAAGTGAGTGAGAAACGCTACCTGCAGGGGTACGCAATTCTCAGGGTCGTGGTCACCAGATTCGCTGGATTATGATGCTTTGCTTGTCAGAGGCTTTGATGGAGCTTTGAGACAAAACGTGGGCGGTGTGCATTCACTTTTCACTCACCCTTCCAGAAACTCTTGAATTCTTTCTGGATAGTTTTTCCTCGCTCTCTCTCTGAGTATCTTTTAGAACATCAAACACCGACAACAGATGCAAGCATAGTTGTTTGAATGATGTCAAAGGACAATTGCCGTTTCCGAGCGTAATGGGCTTCGATGATCCGCTGGAAGCATCTCCTAAAGCATAAACTCCACCCATTTCGGGGCAGATGATCAAGGAACTAGATGAGCTAATATGTTGTTTATTATGTATATCATCCCTGAAATTTTGTTGGTGAAATATGAAAAGAGAACGCTGTGAGATAGGATGCGTGTGAGAAGAGGGAGTTGGAAAGTTTATCACGTAAATGTCAAAGTTTTGATGCGGGACAGCGCGCTAAAGATTGTCGGATAACTCCGAGTCCCCGCCAGATCTTTGAGCGGAGACCAAACAGCCACCTTACAAAGCCCTCATCGCCACGCTCCGCTTGTCGACATTCGAGCAACTATCTTCACCCTCCCTCTGCAGATTGTTCTCAAATATTGTATACATACTCTAGACTACGATTAAACTTAAAATTTAAATAAAATTTAAGCCATCGGCGAGCGCGATCTGCGATTTCGATACTCAAAAGAACTATATTTGAAAATAACTCACGTGCAAACTCGAGTAGCTAGTATATCAAGCCCTTATGAGAGTTTGTCATACCGTCGTGACTGATGGCATTTGAGGCTAAGAAAACCAACATGTTAGATATAGGCATTCATAATGATCCTGCACAAACGAGAATAATACAGTGCTAGATAGACTGGAAATGATCACTTAATTTCTGATTCGTTCTCTAATTGTGAGCTAGCTGATCTCCAAAGGCATGTTCTCCTCTCGATATCTATTGTTCCAGAGGATATCTTTCTCGAATGTCCCATCATTAATCCCGAGTTACACTCGCCTTCTGTTTATGGCGACGAGAATATTTATTGTCATTTATAAGGAACGCAATGGCCACTCAATGAAGCATTGGTCTCCATGGCAAATGGCTATGTCTCAGCATAACACTAATATTTCCCTTTAGATACTGCTATCAGCCTTTCAGTACTTAAAATGACCTCATAGCCGAAAGGTTGAGTTATCCAACCAATTGACATAGAGTAAATATCGCACTAAACCACATCTTGCTCCTTTTCTTCGCATTTTAAACCTGTGGAGTGTTGATTGCTCTCATGATCGTAGCCTGGAGACTCCTCTGGAGATATTCAAAATCACTTGTGTCAGTTGGGGATCGCCTCACAAAATGTCAAGAGTGTCGGAGTAAACAGCGGTAATCAATTGGATCAATCGGCCCTCGACACTCGGAGCTTGTCGGTTTCTTCGGTTTACATCTTCCTCCGCCCATACTCCTCCGTTCGAAGTTCACTCGAGATCTTGTAAATCAAGCTATCTTTCCTCTTACATGAAAATTTTCTTCTCAAAAAACGATCAAGAGACTCACTGCAGGGGAGCGAGTTAATTCAAGTGTGAGGAAGGATCCAAAACCTCCCTCGCGCTTAAAGCGAACTACTTTTGAATAAGCTAGTGATTACTTTATTGTATTTTGACATTGGCTTGGCGAGTTTCGGTGGGGTGTGGACACATATCCGATAATAAACCTCTTGATGACGTCTCATCGCAACAAGCTCAACTCCTGCCAACCGATACTTGTTAAGAAGTTGCTTCTTCCTAGCCTTCTTCCGTGCCGTCCAGGGCTTCTTAGACCCATAGCTTTATCGAGGATGGATGCGCGATTCAGGATGATTGGACTATGCTGCGAATAGAATCACAAATACCACATCATACGCTGGGAGTCAGGTGGCGTGAGGAGAAGTCTAAATCGGCTATATGGACACACCGCAATCATCCAGTTCGCTTTACTCTGTCAGTGGTCAAAGGAAAATGGGTTGATAATTTTGCATCTAGATTACAGAACTCAGCCTCGACCCACCACGAGCCTGCAGTTTGCTCGGTAGGGAGCTGGGTTATATACTTTGCTACTCCTTTATCCTGAGCTGTTCCTTCCTATCTTTCCTTAACAAGGTTTAACACGCACGACGATGGTAAAAACTACTGCATTACACCATATACTTCTACACCTCCTCGCTATAAAATGCAACGCGAACACCAACGACCTCAATCCTACAGTTCTCAGTATCAACTCCGCCTCAACTTCAAGCATTCTATCAATGCCCATGGATTCCTCACCGAACTTGGGAGCCTATGCAGGCACGAATCCAAACTCAAACGTTCTCGCACCTCCACCCTCGCCTCCAGCTCAACCCTCGAATTGGACAAACATCTATGCCACGCCGGAGTATAGAGAGCTGAGCGCTAGGCGGTTGGCTGGTGCTGTTAGGGTCCCTACTGTGTAAGAAACGTTCCTTATTGGCTTCTTCATTTACGCTAAGACTTGTCCTTTTCTCTTACCGATAAACGCTGTTTTGTATGTATTCGTCCTTCCTTGAATGCTTGAACTCTTTATCATCGTCTCCTGCGATGCTCTCTCTATTCTTTCCCTCCCGACTGCGTCGCTTACCTTTCTCCTTCCTCATAGATCATACGACGACATTCTCCCTCCTGAGCAGGACGACCCACGCTGGAGACCCTTTGAGGATCTACAAGTGTATTTGAGGAAGACGTTCCCTTTGGTGTGAGTACCTTTCAACTCTCTTTCTTCCAACCCCCTCCGTTAGTCCTCTTCCATGATTGCGCTCTGGCGTCTTCTCTCCTCTTTGCGTCCTTCGCTCTCCGTAAATTTTGTCCTGTAAACTAGTCACTAACTCACTTCCATACTCACAGACACACGCACGGCTCTCCCCAAATCATAAACCGCTACTCCCTCTTGTACACGCTTCCCGGCTCCCAGCGCTCTTTGAAACCCCTCGTCCTGGCGGGACATTTGGATGTCGTTCCTGTGTGAGTTGTCTCCGCCGTCCTAGATCTTTCCCAATAGCTTTTCTCCCTCTTTTCTGTCTTCTTACTCACTATACAGATTCTCGCTTATAGACCTACCCCTTCCATCTGGCAACACCCGCCTTTCTCAGGCACCATCGACGCTGACTACGTGCACGGTCGAGGTTCGAACGATGACAAGAACTGCGTGATTGGGATCCTCAGTGCGCTCGAGAGGCTTCTAGAGGGCGGATGGATTGGAAGGAGGGGTATTGGTAAGTATCTCTCTTTTCTCTACTTATCCTCTTCCTTCACCCTACTCATGTTATATGTTAATCATCGCTCACGCTTCCCATACATAGTGTTAGCATTCGGCGCGGACGAAGAGATTGGCGGTTTTTACGGCGCTGCACACATCTTTTCCGCCCTCCTTTCCACCTACAGACCGAACGGAATTGCAATGCTCGTAGACGAAGGCGGTTCGGGTGTGGACACGATTTACGGAAGGGACTTTGCAGTTCCTGGAGTGGTGGAGAAAGGAAGAACCAACTTTGTTGTGGAAGTTGATACGTCTGGTGGACAGTACGCTTTCTTCTCCTGGATATCCTTGATGGTTGACTTACTGAATCTCGTAGCGCTTCAACACCTCCAACGCACACATCAATCGGCGTCCTCGCGAAGATCATCACTGCCATCGAGTACGATTCTCGTCTCTTGTCTCTTGTCTCCCTTCTTACTTTCTCTCCCCTATCTATTGCACTAACATCACCCCTTCCATTCGCAGAGATACTCCCATCTTTCACCCCCGCCTCTCCGCTACAAACCCGATATACGCATACCTTACCGCCCTCTCTCTCTACTCCAACCCCGCGCAGCTTCCATCTTGGATCGCAGATGGTGTGCAGGCCTCTACGCCAGCAGAATTTCAGGCTCTCGCAGAGAAATTTGCAGCTCAAGGAGCGCACGAGAGGTATTTGCTGCAGACGTCGAAAGCTGCTACTGTTTTGGTGGCGGGTGATAAGGTTAGTTCTCTAGACGTTCGAAGATTTGTAAGTGTTAATGGGTTTTTTTTTAGAGTAATTCGTTGGCGGAACAAGCGAAGGTGACGATCAATACAAGGGTAGAAATATCGAGCTCCAGTTCGTCTCTTTTTTCTGCCTTTCCTTCCTTCATCTGATTAAACGCTTCGATAGTACACGAAGTCCAATCTACGTACCTCTCGCTAATAGCTCCAATCGCAAAACAATACTCCTTGCTCGTCAACGGCGCCTCTCCTACCAATTCTCTCTCCGCTTCATTTTCCTCTTCATCACCCACAACTTCCACGATAGGCAACATAACCCTCTCCTACGGCTCACATGGGTCTTTGCACGAGCCGAGCCCTCAAGCTCCTTACGATGCGAAATCAGTGGCGTGGACGGTTCTTGCACGAGCGAACCAGGCGGCGTTTGGGCCCCAGGTCGTTACAGCGCCGGGATTGATGACTGGAGGGACTGGTGAGTTATTGTTGGTTTATTTGAAAATCTGGGTGTAAATACTAACGGGATTTTCGTTTTACTTTTTCCTTTGTAGATACCAGACATTATGTGCGTCTCCGTTTCTGTGTATCATGAGCTCATCATTGATGGCTTTGCCAACACTCTACTATTAGTGGAACTTGTATGTCTTCTTTCTTGCATCTCTCCTCCATCTATCTTCTGTATTTCTAATCTTATCTTTCTGTTAGAACCAAGAATATATACCGCTGGACACCTGCGCGAGCTGGAACTAGGTATATTGCTCGTTGATTTTATTTAAATCTGGCTACTTGATTATTGGCCGTTCTAGATACGGTGCTCATGATGTCGATGAGAAGATTAGTAGGTCATTTTTTTCACTCTCTCCTTCCTCTCCCCTCACTTGGCGGTTGTGCTGTTCAGAAATAGACACACACGTTGATGGTATACGTTTTTATACCGGTTTGTCTTTTCCTTCTGTTGTCAACGCGTTCGAATACTCAATCGAACATTCATCGAAGAACTGGTCATGCAGATGGATGAGGTGTCTACTGATGAAGGATTCTGAGCGTGAACTCTTGAACTCTTGGACTTATTAAGTCGTATTCATAATCGTTAATTCTTATAGGCTATATTTCAATGACGATAGGCTTCGTTCATTTTCTTGTTGGGAATGAAATAAATAATTGACGTGATATCTTCGTTGGAACTAAAATATTCGGAATCGCATCTGAAACTGAACCTCTACATGTTCTCCTTCACTCTTCTTTTACAATTCGAATAGCTGCATCTCACTCTTGTAATTGTTCAGTTTCACCAAAATTAATCCTGTTCCTGCCTACCGTGTTTGATCATTTCTACACCACAAATTAAAATATTTGTAGCAGTAGATTGGTTATATAAGGCGGAGTGAAGAACTTCTCATGGAAGCTCTTCAATCCAACTGAATAACGGAATAAAGTAAAGCTCAGTCAGATAAGAATTGACTGATATATATTGGGACGTAGCAATACCTAACGGAATAAGTAAAGCTACGAGAACAATCAGTAAGAGTGAAACGAAATAAGTAAGTAAGTTGTAACTCACCTGAGTCAGATAAGAATTGACTGAGGTGTTTCTACGCTATCTAGAGACCTTTTATACTACGTGAAATAATAAAAGGAGTATGTACAAAAGTAGAATTAATCATACTAATCAATTGTATCTACGTTACAGAATCCGAGTAATAAATGCGTTGCTATTTCGTCTAAATAATACGTGGGTCCAATATTAGGAATTCCGAGTGGTGCTTTAAGGGCGGGTGATGCGCGAGACGGTTTGTATTTCCAACACTGAATATCTTCTATAGCTCCAAAAATGAAACATCCGCAACAATATTGTCGAAATACCCAGAAATCTCCTTGAAGATTTCAACGATGGCGGGGGGAAGAGGCTTCGCAAAATCTGTGTCGAAAATCGACGCTTCATCACACAGCGCCACTGTGACATCATTCAAGCCCCATCTTCCATATTTTGTTAGTGTATTGGAACCAGCTCAAGTTACTCCTTTTTATCGCAGCTACACGTATTCTTCATTACTTCCACTATTGAAACTCATCTCGACTGTCCTCTCCATAACAGGATTCTTCATAGTATCTTCCCCGTCCGAACATGATTTGTTGAAGAAAGAGTTCATTCCAATAAA